>JAEMWC010000584.1:422500-467500 GCA_016490735.1 Pachyseris speciosa | reverse complement strand
AGATTTAGTTAGTGCTGAGGTTCGTGTCTCTAATCATGGCGTGGCACCTGCAAAAGAAAAACAAAAATAGGATTTTGTTGGGGCCTGTACGTTTTTTGTTAGTTATTTTATTTTATTGGTAACCTTTCTCAACGTTTCTACCCTTTTGATTTATTATCTAACAGAGAGCTAATAAGCTAATAAGGGCCAGTGGGATGAAAAAGGTCAGGTCGTGGTTTGTTACGCACCAAAGACTCAAATCCTTAAACTGCTGCTTCTGACTAACAAAAAAGTTCAACAGTCATCACCGCTGGTATTTATCACAATGTATCTCGGTTGGTATTTAGTTTAACCCGAGATAGCCTGGGCTATTTTAAAAGACGTATTCAGAAATTCTTGATTTAAATTTGACGCTTTCTTAGCTAGCTAAAAGACGCTAAAAATGGAAAACAAGAGAATCAGATTCTAGTCTTTTCGTTAAACCACTTTTGGGCCTACAGTGAAACCTGTATCAAGAGGACACTCCTGGGACTCTAGCTAGTGTCCGCGCTAAATAGAGGCCCAGTTTGCAAAAAGCATTGAAAGAATAGTTTTGGGCTCACCGACGCTTGTGTCTGCTCAATATGGTGTGCGCTTGAGACAGGGCCCCACTGTATTATATAGTGACAAGAATAATCGAATCTTTAAACTTGTCAAATGCTTCTACGATAGTGTCTCAAATGAGAAACTGGCGGGCAGTTTATTTATCAAGCTGAAATTTACTCGTGCGGATATATAGGCCCGCAAATTTCGCACACAATTCTTTCATGCTTTGTATTGTGTTGTAATGACAGCCCTTGTTGTTCCTCTCAGACTCGCCTATATCTTTTTCGCTTTCAATTGGAGAAGCGTAAGCATGGGCGTACCCTGTCCCAGGCTCTCAGATATTTGGGGCGAGAGAAAAAACGAGTGAAGAAAATCGAGTGGAGACTAGAAAAAGGGATTTCTTCGCTTTCTCTCCCTCTATTTTTTAGCACACAGGCCTCGTTACTTGTTACAACTAACTTTTCGTCCCAAAATCAAATGATACGTTGTCTCCAATCAGCATGAAAGGAGCCCAGTCCCTCTCTTTAGAGTAGCCGTTGCTTCTCATCCACTTCATGGCCTGGTGAAGAGATTCACTGGCACTGTCCCCACGAACAAGGTGCTCATAGAAACGGCTCATTAATTGTTCTGTCGCCTCGTCGGGTAAGGCCCACAGGGCCACCAACACTGAACGTGCACCAGATCCTATGAAGGCTCGAGCAATCGCGACAACTCCCTCGGACCTAATCTGTCCTTGGGCACTGTGACAACAGCTGAGTACTACCAGCTTAGCTCGCAGTTGAACTTGTGCGATTAAAGCCATTGTCAACAGGTAGTCTTCTTCCTCTGGAAGCGCCTTAACAGATGAGCACTGAGGGGCGAGAGCAATTTCTCCTCTTTCGGCATCACCATGTGCAGCAAAATGTATCAAACTTACTGAGTGGATGCTCTGAAGAACTGCCTGCTTAGTTGCTTGCTTTCCTATCAGTGGCTCAGCACCAACCAGTCGCGCGATCATTTCCACTTCCTTTCTTGCAAAGGGCAAAGCAGAAAGCCTCACAGGAGATCCCTTGTAAACTACGTTTCCAACATCAGGATCGCCCACTATCAGTGCTCCAGTCTGACTGTGATAATCTGCTGGACTGTCTTGAATGAGCTTTAGAGTGGTCAAAGAAGGAACGATGCGAATCATGTATTTCTCTGACAAATATATCTCATTCTCATCTTTCAAGGCTGCAAATGGAACTTTGTATAGAGAGCGGTCAGGAACAACAACAATCTCAGGCTCATCCAGACAGTCAGCCACAGGAGCGATAAGCATTCGGTAACACTCCGATAGAGTGAGCGCGGGGTCTTGCTTCTCATCCTCGTCAGTCTCTATGAGGCGACATGTTACCAGGCTATCTTGCTGTCCATGCGATGCCTCAGGCGTTGGGTGACTGCAGAGGGAAAGATATAATGATCGATCTTCACAGTGTTCTTGAGAGAGAACGCTAAACTTGAGGGAGTGCTCACTGAAAACTTCATCCACCGCTCTTAGGGATCTTTGGTTAACAAAACATTTATTGATGTCTATTGGTCGGAAAAGTACCACTTTTTTGCCTTTAAGGACCCACACCAACACAGCGTTGTAGATATAAGAAAAGTACAAACAACTACTGTTGGTTCCAGTCTTCATGATCCTTTCAATACCAACCCACGACTGTGGATTTACTGAAATGTGCTGTTCCACAGAATACTGAGCTGACATTAAGTCTGCCAGAGATCTGGCCCGTCCAAGTTCTGCAACACAAAGAGCATCCAAAAACTTTCCAACGTAAAGAAGCAAGCAACAGAGTAGTTGATGGGGCTCCATGAGCTTGTGCGAAAGCAAAATCTTTAACTGTTCGTTGTTTCCTTGAAAGGTTCGCAGTGTCTCGCACTTATCAATGCACGTTAACAGATTGACAAACACATCATCATGTATTAAATCTACACGTCTTCTCAATAAAACGTCGTATGCGATTTCAAGACGCCAGTGAGCCTCGGCTCTTACGTTGCCGATCTCAGTACTGATTCGAAGTGCTTTCTCGTGATATTCTTTGGCTTTGACATATTCACCACGACAACGAAATAAAGTTCCCAGCTTTCCGCAACAAAAACCTTCTTGATATCTGTCTTCGGTTTGTTTAAAGATCTCGATCGCCTTGCTGAAATACTCTTCAGGCTTGCGATAATCATTGAGATTCATATACATATCCCCAAGGTGTCCGTAGCATGCAGCTTCGCCTTCCCTATCGCCATTTTCTTTGTACATCGCCAGTGCTCTTTTTAGATATTCTTCATCCTTGTTCAATTTTCCTAGGTTCCCATAGCATCTAGCTTGCAATCTCACTTCTCCAATTTCTTGGGCGATCTCTAGTGAATTCCTCAGATATTCTTTTCCCCTGCCAACTTCACCCAGAACATCATACAATGCTCCTAAATTTCCATACACTGTAGCCTCTGCGCTTCTGTCACTGATTTCTTTGCTGATCAAAAGCGCTTCCTTTAGATATACTTCTGCTTTGTCATATTTACCCAAAGACGTACACACAATTCCTAGGAGACTGTAAGAGTCAAACTTCCCACCTCTGTTGCCAGTCTGTTTGCTGATCGCAAGTGATTTGTTATAGTATTTCTCAGCCTTGTCATGATCACCGAGTTCTTGATAGGCCGTTCCTAGGGACATATAACATGTGAATTCTCCATTTTGGTCGCCAACGTTTTCTTTGATTTCAAGTGACTTTTGAAGATATTCTAAAGCTTTCCGATGATGCCCCCGCCAATTAAACATCGTTCCTAGAAATTTCCAACATTCAGCCTCTTCTTTTTTGTCCCCAATTTCTTGTGCGAACACAAGTGCTTTCCTCAGATACTCTTCAGCCTTGTCATATTCATAGAGATCCTTACAGACCAAACGTAGCCTTTTACATATCCCACAAAAAGCTTCTCCATTCCTACAGCCTGTTTCTGTCATAAAGGCAAGTACCTCCTCGTAATGCTTTTTTGCTTCTTTACTATTACGTTGTTGGTCGTAAAACTCGGCTAGGTTTAGGGTTACCTTGGCCACTTTGACTCTATCAACAACTGGGTTGAGAAATTGCAGAAGGTTTTTGCAGCATTCTATTCCACTTGTGTAATCATTGACGAGATAGTATCCTTTTCGAATTGCATAGCATACAATAAATTCATACCAAAAAGCAACGAATTTCTCTTGGTTTTTGACAGCTTCGTTGTTGAGAAGAATCAAACACTCTTTCAACAACTCAATGGCTTGAAGAACTCGATCTGTGTGAAGAAGGAAACTGGCAAGAACAGCACCAATACGGATGGCCTCCATAGTAATTTTCACGTTGTCCATGGTGGTGTGGTCTTTACTAGAATCAGAGAAGAACAGCGTAAAGACGTCTGGAGCTTTTACTTAAACCATCCCACAAAAAGGATTAAATGTGTCTTGCAATCGAACACTCTATTTGGCAGTACGCAATACTGAACTTAAATTACATATGTAAAAACTGAAGTCCTTTAAGAGCACGTTGAGGACCAACAATTTCTTATTTGCTTCGCCTTCATTTAAGAAGGCCCGCGGTTATAAATGGGGTCGTGTGGTCCTTTCTTAAATTGCGTTTTTATAAAGGAAGACTTGGACCGATTTCTTACAAATTTCAGCCTCCGACAGAAGAATCCTTGAATGATATAATAATTTCGATTTGCTGGCAATCAGATTCGAATTCTTTCTGTAGTAAAAGGTTTTCAAAAATCTTCTTTTTCAAGAAAATGCAATATTTATTTGACCCGGTGAATTTTTTTGGCAAACACCTCGAAGAATGCTCACCACCTCACGTCTGACTCGATTGTCGCTTAAATGGTAGAGATATACTTACCTTTTAAGGCTGACATGATTTACACCGTATGTTCATAGTTAATAGAGCGAAATGGTTATGAAACCTGGCAAATTTCTTTGTTTTATGTTTTTGTTTGCTATTTTGTGGGTTGACCCTGAACAAATAAAAATAGGTGGTTACGCGTGTTCATGCAACTAACCAATAGAAACATTGCGATTATGTCATTCATGCATAGTGCACGAGTGCATGAGTGCAAAACAAAAGATGTGCAGGGTCATGGGCCTTCCAACATAAATCTTGGCTTTTTGTTTTCCTCCTTTTGTTTGCCGGGCTTCATAACCATTTCCCTCTATTAGCTATGCTATGTTTAAGAGCCTAAAAGATCGAAGTCACGTGTCAAATGTTAGCAATCAATAAAGGTGTGTGGGTTTTGGACTCTAAGAAATCGGTCCACTTCTTCCTTTTTAAAAATGCAATTTAAAAAGGGACCACACGACCCCATAAATACCCGCGAGCCACCTTAATGGTCGACAACACCCCTTTTAAGGATGCAAACTTTCAACTGTATGTAAGTGATAACCTAACCCTGGCTGAGTTTATCTTACTATTTATAAACATTGCACAGGTTAAACCGAACTACTGCGGCCAAGAGCCATCAGGAACCACTGTACACCTATAACAGCATAGGCTTTTCACGGTTCTTAACTTGGTACACTAAATTGTCGTTATAAGTCTCATACAATTAACTAAGAGCAAAATATTCCTGAAAATCACAATGGATCAAGATTTCTTTCCACTTTCATGATTTGTTCCCTTCATTCAAGAAAACAAAACTCTTTGGGTCAACACTGAAAAAAGTCGTTTTTCGCTTTGTAAACAGTTACTATCCTATCCTATATGGGGAACGGATGAACACAAAAAACGTTTTGAATGGAAAGACAAAAGAAATTAATGTTTAATGAGTGTCTTTAAATCTGACTTTGACACGGCTAAATTTTACGTCCTATTTTCTAGGCCAAAATAACCCAAAATCTAAATATTAGTGTAAGAATGGATAGATGAACAGTGAAGCTTTTGAAGCCGTTCAGTAAATTCGCAATTCGTGTTTGAACAAGTCCTAAAACACTCGGCTGCGCCTCGTCACGGTGTTTTAAACTTGAAAAACACTACTCCTGCTCATTTATTAAACATTACATACGGTATAAATGGGCCATTTCGGAAAATACCATAACACTCTTTGTTTCCTCCCAAATTTTGCATAAGCATTGTTTTTGTTTTCTCTTGGGACCATTGTAACTCCCAAGAGAAACTGGAAACAATGCTTATGCAAAATTTGGGAGGACAAGCAAAGAGTATTATGGTATTTTCCGAAATGGCCAATTGTCGTTACAAGTCTCATAATATCAACAAAGAGCAAAACATTCTCGAAAATAATAATGGCTCAAGATTTCTTTCCTAGTCGTGTTTCGTTTTATAACCAGTTACTATCTTATCCTATACACCCTTTTCATAACATTTGGCGCCGACAAATTATTCTTTTTAATATTTCAGTATTTCAGTAGAATTTTTGCTTTAAAGTGAGTTTAGTAATGCTAATTAACATACATACAAAAGGATAATCAAAATTGAGGTCAATAGTATACTATGTTAAAAATTAAGCCTCGTTGGTGGATAGGTAAGGATAGTTTAGGGATAGTCTATGACGTCACCCATTGTTATAACCTCCATACTAATCAATGGATAGGTTTACTAATGAGCGTCTTTCTACTACAATAGCAACAATAGGCTTGCCCGGTCTCTTTTAACCCTGATTGGTCAGTCAAGAATCTATTATGTTTTCAAAATAAAAGCGCACTTTTCGTTGGTAGCGTCAACCTTGCTTTCCGCTCCGTTAGTCACTAATTATTCAAAACTAGTGATCCAAACTGCCCCATATTTGCATACAAACTCTAAAGTAAAAAAGCCCATGGGACAACCTTCTACCATTCAGCAACGACAATAGACGGCTTAAGTTGTTTGGAACGATCAATTAAACACGTGACTAATATGAATTACACGTTTCTTGAGTGACAAACATAAACTTTATTGCCTTTTCTCAGCGAATACAAAAACAATACAGAAAGTGATTTGAAATGAATAAACGTCAGTCATCCTCTTGAACTCCGTGTGGAGGAAAAATCAATCGTCTTCATCTTCGCTTAGAGGATAATTGCTCTTCTTAAACGTTTCTGAATCAATGTGTCTCACAGCGTGACAGTCAGTGCAGCAAATAAATCCATCAGTGGAGTGTTTACGATCAACAGGAATTTTGTATGCGCAAATCGGACAAATCTTATAACCATCATGCCAGTGGCATCTTGGGCATTTTACTACTGCAGTTTGGTAGATGTTTTCTCCGTTACAATGGTGCAAAACAATAGAATTGCAGTGGTGGTGGCGGTGGTGGTGAAGGAGGAAAACAATAGAATTGTGGTGGTGGTGGTGGTGCAAAACAATAGAATTGCAGTGGTGGTGGCGGTGGTGGTGAAGGAGGAAAACAATAGAATTGTGGTGGTGGTGGCGGTGGAAAACAATAGAATTGTGGTGGTGGTGGTGGTGGCGATGGCGGTGGTGGAAAACAATAGAACTGTAGTGGTGGTGGCGGTGGTGGTGGAGGAGGAAAACAATAGAATTGTAGCGGTGGTGGAAAAGAATAGAATTGTAGCGGTGGTGGAAAAGAATAGAATTGTAGCGGTGGTGGAAAAGAATAGAATTGTAGCGGTGGTGGAAAAGAATAGAATTGTGGCGGTGGTGGAGGAGGAAAACAATAGAATTGTGGCGGTGGTGGAAAAGAATAGAATTGTAGCGGTGGTGGAAAAGAATAGAATTGTAGCGGTGGTGGAAAACAATAGAATTGTGGCGGTGGTGGAAAAGAATAGAATTGTGGCGGTGGTGGAGGAGGAAAACAATAGAATTGTAGCGGTGGTGGAAAAGAATAGAATTGTGGCGGTGGTGGAAAAGAATAGAATTGTGGCGGTGGTGGAAAAGAATAGAATTGTGGCGGTGGTGGAAAAGAATAGAATTGTGGCGGTGGTGGAGGAGGAAAACAATAGAATTTTTCTGCTGAAGCCTATATAATTGTGAAACATTACGCATTTTGACAGTTGATGTTAAGCTTCGATTCAGTTGACATGAGTTGGTCCTGTCCTGTTTGTCAAAAGGTTTTTTCAAGAAAAGATAGTATGCAAAGACACATGAACAGTAAACACAGTTATTCAAGTTTCGCTCCAGTTATACCGATGTCTCAAGAAAAGTGTCAGCGGTTTCAATTGGTTCATCCATTTACCTGCATGGTTGCAGGGATGACTGGCTCAGGAAAAACGTTCTGGGTGCAATCAATGTTGCAACAAGCTCAAACCGTGATCGATCAGCTACCGGAGAGAATAATCTGGTGTTATTCACAGTGTCAACAACCCGCTTACACCCAGTTATTGATGATGATACCGACAATCGAATTTGTCAAGGGGATTCTGCCTTCTCTAGACAATGATACCTATTTGGATGTCAACATCCGCCACTTGATTGTCATTGACCACCAAATGATAGAAGCCGGAAGTGATAATCGGATAGTGAACCTGTTTACAAAAGGATCCCATCATCGAAACCTGAGCGGTATTTACATTGTACAAAATCTGTTTCACCAAGGCAAAGGCAACCGAAGCATCAGCTTAAACAGTCATTACTTGGTCCTTTTCAAGAATCCTCGGGATAAACTGCAGATTTTGACTTTACCCAAACAAATGTACCCAAGACAAACTGGTTTGTTTTTAAAAGAGTACGAAGAAGCGGTGCGAAGACCATTTGGGTATCTTTTTGTTGTTGATCTCAAGTCAACGACTCCAGATAGTTGCAAATTGCGAACAAATGTATTACCTGGCGAAGAAAGATTCGACAAAGGGATCGAAGAGAGTAAAATTTCCCGGGAACTGCTGTAGTATCTCAAGCAGCAAACCCAGATGGTTCCCCCGGTACTGTTCCGGAGATGCAGCGCATTCAGAATAATATGGATAACCTTTTGTATCGTACAAACCTTGGAGACGACGAAAGAGCGAGGCAGTACATGAAGTTGCAAAACAAGTTTTAAACACATAAACACCAGCTTAATTCCTTAACACCTGAAGCAACAATTCTGCCTCAAACTCAAGGGCGGGAACACATTTCTAACGAGGCTATGGTAAACAATTTACCAACAGGCCACCAATAACGATAGAGCCGACTCCAGGCCAAGCGCCACCACCTAAAACAACGGTAAAGGAGCCAGCCTCACATTTCTTATCTACCACGGCAACCTCCACGCCCGCACCTCCTTCCCTCCTTCCGTCGATCTTGACACCCCCTCCCACAGTCGAAACGCTGTCGCTAGCAAGAAAGCGTAAATGCCCACAATACAATTTGTAAATTACATGGACGATAAACCGAGGAAGCTTTCAAGACGATCTCGACGTTTACACAGGAAGTCACCTTACAAGTAATCCAAATATCAAGAAGACGATTGATTTTTCCTCCACACGAAGATTAAGAG
Source organism: Pachyseris speciosa (assembly GCA_016490735.1). Lineage (NCBI taxonomy): Eukaryota > Metazoa > Cnidaria > Anthozoa > Scleractinia > Pachyseridae > Pachyseris > Pachyseris speciosa. Next base: position 458,530 of record JAEMWC010000584.1, on the reverse strand, counting down.
GATGACTGACGTTTATTCATTTCAAATCTCTTTCTGTATTGTTTTTGTATTCGCTGAGAAAAGGCAATAAAGTTTGTTTGTCACTCAAGAAACGTGCAATTCATATCAGTCGCATGTTTATATTGATCGTTTCAAACAACTTAAGCCGTCTATTGCCGTTGTTGAATGGTAGAAGGTTGTCCCATGGTCCTTTTTACTGTAGAGTTCGTATGCAAATATGGGGCAGTTTGGATTACTAGTTTTGAATAATTAGTGACTAACGGAGCGGAAAGCAAGGTTGACGCTACCAACGAAAAGTGCGCTTTTATTTTGAAAACATAATAGATTCTTGACTGACCAATCAGGGTTAAAAGAGACCGGGCAAGCCTATTGTTGCTATTGTAGTAGAAAGGCGCTCATTAGACAGAATACAGAAGCGCATCACAGAGTACATAATTACTTCATTGCATGTTATAATGCTTAACGAGAAGAACACAGCCCACAGTTTGCGTGATAACGTGCAAAAAAAAAATATTAGCATAACATGTTGAAGTTCTTAATAGAATGCACAAACACATAACAGAATAGAAGAATCCTCCAATGGATTTTGGAAAGAACATGATATCACTTTTGAAGTCCAAAACATCATGCTTGAATAGCATAAGGTAATGCATTTTGGCGGTAATCACCCCTCATAAATTTGTTCCATGCCGATGAGCACTTAGAAATGCATAAATATAAAATAATGTTAATCAAGAAAAGAAACACGACGGATTTTCGTTTTTGTTGAGACTTCAGTGCTTTTTCTGCTTTTTACCGGATGCGTTTATGCTAGTCTTTTCAGCTTGATCCTTTGGATAGCTTGTGAACAAGCTCTCTTTGCTCGCCAAGATAATCGACTATTTACAACGGCTTCCGCTTAAGCTTTTCTTATCAAAGACCTTACCGCCAGCCCCGAAGGGCTGACTTTGACCGCGGCTCTCGATGCTGTGTTGCTATTTCATCTGGGAAGTAGTCAAGTCTAACTGGTCGATAGAAACGAATGTCAACCGACAAAATAAACTCAATTTGCACTTACCAAAACGCCTCAACACTCGACGTGCAAACTCTCTCAATGGAAACTCAGCTTGGAATGCAAATATTCCACCAGGCTATGTATCGCGTGATCACTATGGCATAACTAACTACACATGACTCCTATCCAGATCTAGACTGTGAGTAGTCTCTAATTTCGGCAATGCATTGTGGGGCGGGCAAAAGACGCGCGCGCGCGCGAGGTTGCGAGGAGACGCGACGCAAAGGGTCCTCGTATGCTTCAACATACATCGTCAGAAGTGACCGTTAGAATAGAGCGCTTTTCAATTGAGTGTCGTAACAGAAGTAAGCAGCGCAATGAGCCAATCAGAATACGAAGCAATTACATGTAGCCGGCGTAAAGCGCGGGAAAATATGCGCGTGCAAATCACAATTGGTTTTGGTTTTACTTTTCATTGGTTGAGAAAGTGGCGCGAGTTTTCTTGACCAATCACAGAGCGAAGCAATGCAAAACCGAAGCAAAACCATAATTACTTTCGACACTCAATTGAAACCCGCTCTAAATTACAAATAAAGTTTAATGCTAAGTTAAAGACTGGTACCTACTCAGGAACGTACAGTAGAACCCCGGTAACTCGAACTCTGAAGGGAAAAGAAAAAATGTTCGAGTTAGCGGGGTTTCGACTTATCGGTGTTTATTGAAATATTCAATTTTCCAGGTTAACAATTAATAGTTCGTTGATTTTCAGCACTTCGGTATACAGTACAGTGCAAATTAAAATTATTTCACGAGAAACTAATACATTTTGACACAACTGTAACGATTATGCAGACAGCAAAGACACCGCATCCGGTTTGACTCTTATGATCGGTGAATAACTGTCAAATACGTGATCTGTTCGTTGCTCTTATTAACCCATTGACTACCAGCCGTTTTTACGTTTTCGGAGTGATTTTCCACCTATAAACGATCCATAGCATTTCGTGACTCTTTATTTGAACTACCATGGAAAAGTGGTGCTGTCCTAAGGCACTGGAGGCTCAAGGTTTCTGAAAACGTCATTCTGACGTAGCTATTTTTCATCTGTGGAGCTACAAGGACGTCCCAGGTTCGGTTTGCTTGCGATTTTTGCTAAGTTTACAGCCATTTTTCATCTTTAGTGGCTGCCTGATGAGCATCATTAAGCGTGACGTTAGCTAAGAGTCCACTTTCTCAAAGAATCGAGCAAGGTGATGTACTTTGTTGTCGAATTTGGCTTGTTACTCGACGAACTGGGAATTTGGCCGGTCGAACACTTAGTACCTTTGGGACTCGACTATTGATGAATTTCTTGACCTACCGCCGCATATTTTGGAATTTCTGAGCACTGAAGATGACCACAAGCAGAAATTTTTGGCAGTAGGTCGGAGTGGCTGTAGACTTTATGTGTGAAGGAATTGGGAGAAGGAACGGGCGCTGTCAAAAATTCTCGTCATTTCCCAGCATGCAATGTGGTCGACATGTTAAGAAAGGCGGAAAGGCCCGAATGCACTGGAACAAAAAGCTGTATCTACGCTCGGGAGAAGAATATGAACAAAAAAGTCATTTCTAAGCTAGAACAAGGACTGAATTTCGTTATGATGGTTGAAGTTTGGTTTTACGACGATTTCTTTAAAAAACATAAAGGCAAAAAGGGGCATTTTCGTCGTTTCTCTTTGACGTTAAAAACGGTCAGTTTCGTTCTTGTCCAAACTCAAAAGGCCATATTTGGTAAAAATCGCAACGTTTCTTGCGTTTATTGGATATCCAAATTTAAAGGACATTCCATTTCGTGCTGACAACTGACAGTTAAGGCAATATTCGTGCGATCGAGAAAGTTGCAATGTTTTGAAGCATGAGAGTTTTTTGCGGCCGGTTTTGGCCGGCACGGGTGCTAATGGGTTAAAATCATATTGCTCAAGTACTTCGTTCTAGTGTTAGAATTCGATCACACGATAAGAAAAGCTAATGGGATATCTCAATGGGCATCCTTGGCCCGGGGGCGGGGGGGGGGGGAGTACTCCCTATAATGGCCTATACGGGGAGACTCCACCCGATAAGGGTACCTTTTTCGCGCTTCAGGTATATGAAAGGGTAGGGATTTCGCGACTCCAAGTATATGAAAGGGTAGGTAAATCTGTCATTTAGGTATCTAAAAGTGCCTTTCATTAACATATTTCGAACACATACCTTATGACTGTACTGTTCCAGTGGAAGGTATATGAAAGGGGTACCATTTGTCAATGGAAGGTATACGAAAGGGGTCCGTTTTCTGTCAAAAATAGTATATGAAAGGGTAAGGGGTCGGACCTCGGGACAGAGCCTCCGCGTATACATTTTTTAGTGCCTCCCCCGGGATCCATGGCGAGTTATAAGAACCGGAAATTCGAGTTATCGGGGTAAATTTGATCAAGGGACTGAAATTTAGTTCGAGTTAGTGGGGTTTTCGAGTTATCCGAGTTCGAGTTAACCGAGTAAAAATGACTGAAAAGTTGGGTCAAATCCAAGGGAATTGAGACTCAGTTCGAGTTAGTGGGGGAGTTCGAGTTATCCGAGTTCGAGTTACCGGGGTTCTACTGTATAATAATTAATTACTGTACAGACTTCCGGTTGAAATCTGTGAACAATGACAAACCAATCCACCAAAGAAAATAGTTTCTTACTGCCATTGTTTTCCTCCAAGGCAGGTTGCAAATCACAAATCAAGAAAGTCTCCTTTATGTTACTATGTGTAAACTTTGGCAGTGAGAAACTGGTATCAGTCTTCACATTTAACGGTCACCTCTGAAAATGTATCAGTATTGAAGCATATGAAATAATAATAATAATAATAGTAATAATAATAATAATAATAATAATAATAATAATAATATTAATAATAAACAGACCACCAGTTAGATCATAACAGGCCTGATATAGTAGTATTTGAAAAGGCGGGCAGGGTGTGCCACATTATCGATGTGGCGTGTCCTTTTGATACACACATAGCAGAAAAAGAACAGGAAAAGATCAACCACTATCAGGACTTAAAAATGGAAGTAAAAAAGATGTGGAATTGCAGAAGCGTGTCTGTTATCCCAGTTGTAGTTGGGACACTTGGGGCAGTGACTAGAAACTTGAGGACGTGGATTGCTAAGATAGGAACACCTGGAATCTTCAACCTACTCCAGAAAGCCTGCTTGTTGGGCACAGCAAGAATTTTAAGAAGAACCTTAGACATTTAAGGCTATGGGAAATAGCCTGATGATCTAGGAATACTTGACCACCAATACAACTAATGGTGTGATAAAAAACACCTCCAGAGAAAGACCCGGAGTAAAATGGAGTACCCGGAGAAAAACCTCTCAGAGCAGAGTAGAGAACCAACAAACTCAGCCTACTTATGACACCGAGTCCAGGAATCGAACCTGGGACACATTGGTGGAAGGCAAGCGCTCTAACCACTGTGCCAACCCAAGTTTTTAAAATCAAAGTTTTTGCAACATGCATTGTTTTGTCATATTTGTCACAAACGTTCAGTTGCTTGCTTTCTTATCAGTGAAAACCAGTCGCACAATCATCTCTGCTTCCTTTCTTGCAAAGGGCAAAGCAGAAAGCCTCCCAGGGGATCCTTTGTAAAGAACATTTCCAACATCAGGATCACCCACTATCAGTGGTCCAGTCTGACTGTGATAATCTGCTGGACTGTCCTGAATGAGCTTCAGAGTGGTCAAAGAAGGAACGATGCGTATCCTGTATTTCTCTGACAAATATAACTCATTTTCATCTTTCCAGGCTGCAAATGGAACTTTGCATAGAGAGCAGTCAGGAACAACAACAATCTCAGGTTCACCCAGACAGTCAGCCACAGGAGCAATACGTGGGCACAGGGTGTTGCTTCTCATCATCTTCAGTCTCTATGAGGCGGCAAGTTATCAGGCTATCTTGCTGTACCTATGATGACTCAGGTGTACGGTAATTGGTGTTTTTAAGACACAGCAATCGGTCCTCACACTCCTCTTGAGGGAGACTGCTAAACTTCCAGTATGGTTACCCACTAAAAACTTGCCCAACACTTCTTGACGATCCCTCTTTAACAAAATATTGATTGATGTCTATTCATCGGAAAAGTAACATGTTTTCCTTAAGGACCCACACTAACACAAACATGTCGATATAAGAAAAGTACAAACAACTATTGTTGTTTAGAATCCAGATCCTTTTAATTCCAACCCACGTCTCACTGTGTACTACTGAAATGTGTTGTTCCAAAGAATGCCGAGCTGACAATAAGTCTGCCAGAGCTCTTGCCCGTCCAAGTTCTGCTACGCAAAGAGCTCCCAAAGCATTTCAGCTGTTAAGCAACAAGTGACAGAGTATTTGATGGGGCTGCATGTGCTTGTGGGAAAGTAAAATCTCCAACTGTTCCTTGTTTCCCTAAAAAGTTTGCAGTGTCTCGCACTTGTCGATGCATGCTAACAGATTGGCAAAAGCATCATTATCCTTTATATCTTCACGTCCTCCTAATAAAATGTCGTCAGTGTGTAAGGTGAAGATACCAGTTGGCCTTAGCGCTTAGGTCACCAATCTCGGTACTGATTTGAAGTTCTTTCTCATGATACTCTTTGCCTTTGGCATATTCACCATGACAACGACATACAGCTCCTAGCTTTCCGTAGCACGTACCCACTGCTTCTATGTCGTCAGTTTGTTCTAACATCACAAGTGCTTTGTTTATATACTCTTCAGCTAAATGTCATAATCATTAAGTGTGATATCATATAAACATCCCCAAGGCCTACGTAGCATCTAGCTTCATATGTTCTTTGAATAGCTTGAATACTTTGTTTAGATATTCTTCGTTGTTGTTTAGACTTCCTAGGTTCCCATAGCATATATCTATGCAGCTACTCCTTCTATGTTTCCAATTTCTTGGTGGATCTCAAGGGATTTCCTTTGGTATTCATTAGCCTTGCCAATTTCACCCAAAAATGATGCCAGTAATGATGCTAATTCTTGATACGTTGCAGCTTCTTCCCGTCTGTCACTGATGTCCCTGCTGATCAAAAGTGCTTATTTATCCCGAAACCGACTCGTGCAGCCAGCTGTTGATGTTCAGAAATATTGGGTAGGGGTGTGCGGCCCACTTCCTGAAACCCTTACGCTATTTAAGACCAAAATCTGGGATTTTCCCTACTCTATTTCAGACCTGGCCAAAAATTCAATACCCTATTTCAGACCTATTTCATTTAAACGGTTGGCACAAACATAATAATATTAATAACATAATAACATAACATAATTAAAAGACAAAAAAGAAGGGCTTGTCAACGGTCTTACCGCCTAACAATGAAGAAGTAGATCTAAACACATTCCCAATTCAAGACGTAGAGTGCACAAACCATACCCTATTTCAGACCAAAATGGGCAAAATCGATCCCCTATTTCAGACCAAAACGGCTAGAAAACCAGAAAGGTCGCTTTTCGCGCCCTTTTAGTTTAGTCATGTAATGGCCAAATGGTTCCCTTTTTCCGATTTTCTCTTTCTCTGGATTCCTTTCTTTCACTATTTTTGTTCAGATTCTCAATTATGTGTCGTAGAGTTTTAAATAAAACAATTATTCTACTCGGGCTGGCTGGATATGAAATCACTAAGCTTAAGTTTTTATAACCAACTCGGCGATGTGATATCAAGCGCGCCCTCGTAGAACAAAACACCCGGGCAATGCGTCTTTATGTCTTTTGTAAAAACTGTCTAGTTCTACCTTAAACTAGAAAAATCAAATTCTACATTAGATAACACAATATAATGGGTTTTTTCCCCACTTTTCCCACCTTGATCGCGGATAAAGCTTTGTCACTCGCTGCTACAACTTGGTACACTATAGTGGAGCATACATGACATCTCGGACAGGAATTGGGAGCCTGGTAAGAGCTATTTTGGGAAGCATCCTTTTGCAGCGTATAAAAGAAGACAACTAAATAGTTCCTCTTAAAGGCTGTCACACCTCAAGTGAGACGTACCTTGTTGAGAAACCTCGAAGGAAGACAAAGATTCGAGATGTCTGGAGACACAACGCACCCAACGACTATAAGAGGCTCGCCTACTAAATACGTGAAACTCAATGTCGGTGGGTCCCTTCACTACACGACTATCGGAACCCTTTCGAAGCACGACAGTATGTTAAGAGCGATGTTTAGTGGGCGAATGGAGGTTTTGACAGACACTGAAGGTACTTTTAGCATTATTTATCATTAATTTGTCATCTCAACTCTCATTTCAGTTATTTCAAAGCTTAGATGTGCTGATAAAGCTCATAATTTGAGCCTGCAATTGCAAGTTGTGTCGTTTAATAATGTAGATCTTAAGCTTAAATCACGTTAGTGTACTAAGCAAACACGTATTTTCTCCTTGTGATTATCACCGAAATCAAAGTTGTTTTCCTCAAGTAGTTTGGAGTAAATCCTACAGAAGTAGGAGTATATGTAAGAGAATCTCCATCTTTCAAATAACTAGCTTGATTAGCGATGAAACTCGTACCTGACCACCACAAAACACTGTGTGATTTAATTTGTTATTGCCAGGATTCAGAGGAAGAGGAAGTTAGGTTATGTCACTGTCGAGAGGTTACTTGGCCTCAAACAAGGTGTTGTTAGGACTCTGTTATGAGTGCAAGGAATACGGGCTGCAAATTGTAGGATTTGTGTCCAGGTACACTCTGCAGAGTGGTCTTAGGTTGTGTTTCGAGTTTCTATACTCAATAGTTCAGAGGAACCTTGTTAAGAATTAAGACATCAGAGCAACAGCCTTAACCGTTCAAGCCCCAAGAGTGACCAGCGTCAAATTTCTCCTTACAGTATCAATACATAAATCAAGAGAAAAGGTAATGAAAGTCAAGGACATGATCACCAAATAAAAATTGTCATGATCCTTAACAAATTCTCCCAATTAGTACCATCAGTAAATGTATGGTTACCAGTGAGGAGACTTTGTATTTTGCCATCGGGGCTCAAATGGTTAAGTGTCTATGTTATCTGGATGACCTTAATAAGTAAGCTCTTAGAATAGAGTGGTTTTCAGTTGAGTGACAGAAAGTGATTCATGAAAACGTAAAGCTTGTGGGATGTGGCTGGAGTGACAAGGATACTTCACAAATTAATGTGATCAAGTAAGCTGAAGCCACTCTAAAGGGCACTAAGGCCACAAGGTAGCGGGCATTACCCCTTAAATCTACCAAAGGAAAGACTGAGCTTGAGCTCAATCTTTCCTTTGGTAGATTTAAGGGGTAATGCCCGCTACCTTGTGGCCTTAGTGCCCTTTAGAGTGGCTTCAGCTTACTTGATCACATTAATTTGTGAAGTATCCTGGAAAGTGATTCATGTTTGCTTTTGTTGTGCTTTACTTCACTCACAAGACAGTGATTGGTTGCCAAAATTCGTACCACTTTCTCAACCAATGAGAAGCAAAGCCAACACTGATTGTACAAATTTGAACAAAGTTTGCTTTGTCAATAACTGGTACTGTTACTACTTGTTTATATTCCATTTTTCTTTTTCTTTGTTCTTTTTTCTTTCTTTTCTTATTCTTCCTACAACCCATTTAAAGCATAATAATTTCTTTAACTAATCAGCTCGTTTACTTTTAATTCTGAGTAGTTTTTTATGCTTATTTAAGTTTATCTTTTTTCGCTGTATTATTATTATTCTATATATCTAGCAAAATAAAATGGTTGTTGTTGTTGATTGCTGGTTACGTGGAGCCGGTAACGTGTAATTGCTTCATGCATTCTGATTGACTTGTTGCACTGTTTGTGTGTATTGTGGTTGGTTGGAGTACTTAGTAAATGGTTTTTGTTTAACAATGCTCAACTGAAAAGTGCTCTGTATGCACTGAATGATCAGTCATGTACTATGTCAAACACAACAAAGATGTTTTATTGGATATCCAAACTCCAAGGTTGTTTTAAAAACTGAGGTGCAGTCAAGTATTTTTAACCAGTTACCTCAAGGTGTTTGGAAATCCAATGAAACACTCAATTGAGTGTTTGACACAGCTTCTTAAACCATTGAAAATTCTTGGCGAAATTCAATGCAAAAGTTTAATGATTCAAACTCGAAGCAGATTTTATGATAATTTGGTTTATCAGCAGAGTTGATAATGTAAATTGACCACCATGAAGAGATTTAAAAAGCTGACGTTCCAAGCATTAGCCCTTCATCGGAATGAATCGGGAAATTGTGGGTTGTGTATGGTTTATGTACAGAAGGTGGAGCTACGCTATTGGTGGTAACGTGGTAATATAAAAAACAGGAATCAATTAACTGATTGAAAAGCTTTTGTGATACCGTGGGGATTAAGGGTGCCAATTTAAAAGATGATTTTTTGCTCTAGATTTTTACAGCCTTCTGTGGAACCATTGGAAGCTGTAAACTTACATGTTTATAAAAAATAAATACATTTTATTAACTGTCTTTCCACCTTTTAGGTTGGATCTTAATTGACCGTTGTGGAAAACACTTTCCTCTCATATTGAACTTCCTTCGTGATGGAACTGTTCCCCTACCCCAAAACGAGGTAGAGTTGCAAGAGGTCTTGATAGAAGCCAAATATTACTGTATTGAGCAGCTGGTAGAGCTGTGCGAGAAAGCGCTGGAAAAGAAAAAAGAGGAGCACGATCCCATCTGTCGTGTGCCACTGATAACGTCTGCTAAGGAGGAAAGGCAACTTGTCACCGGTAAAAAGGTATGTGGGATGTTTTCTGTAGCACATGCTTTTTCTTAGGTCTTCAGAGCGTCATTTAAAGAACAACCAAAGCCATCACTCTGGCCAATCACAACAGACACAAACAGGCCAATCAGAGTGCGAAGCAGATACTTGTAGCATGTGCAAAGCATTGGTTGTTTGCAATAAGCAATGACTAATCAACTGATTACCCATCGATTACCTATTGATTACTCATTGATGTCATGGATTAGTTAAGTCTGGATTTATGCCTGCTCTACAGGCTATTGTAATGTAAGCATCCCAGTCATAATAATAATAATAATAATAATAATAATAATAATAATAATAATAATAATAATAATAATAATAATAATTGGTTGTTCCAAAACCCATCTACGAGTCACCCAAGGCCCAAGCATATTGGGATATCCCAGTCTTTGCAGTAAGTGAGCAAGTGAGGCAGAACAGAGTGGATGTGAGATTTATAGATCACAAGAAGAAGAGAGTTCTGGCGGGAGAAATGAGCTACCTGTGGACGGAGAAGAGAGAAAAGAAACAAGAAGAGAAGACCACCAAGTATGGCCCCTCCGCTGGGAACTCAAGCAGCAGTTCCCAGGATATGACATTCGGCAGTACAACATCATCATAGATGTCCTAGGGTGGTCCAGTGGGGTAGATGAGGCTATGAGGGAATTGTTCGGGGCTCGAGGAGGAGAGATTCTACTCCGGATGCAGAGAGCATCATCTCGCACACCCTGAACATTAGCCACACACTGAAAGTAATGACTTGAGGATAGCAGAAGAGTGAACAGAGACTGTTTTAGTGATTTTTGTTTATTTATTATATATTATATATTATATTATACTAGCTACAGAGTTGTTAGCCTAAGGGCCTCCTGGGTTACGCTTGATGCCCCAGGCTGGCTGGATAGGGATCCATATGGCATCCATATGTTTTCACTGTCATAATAATAATAATAATAATAATAATAATAATAATAATAATAATAATAATAATAATAATAATAATAATAATGGTATATTTATAGAGCGCCTTTTCTACAAGATTCAAAGGCGCTGCTTACAGTATTCAAACATAAAGAAATATATATAAAATAAAATAAAAATAAATAAATAAATACTAAGAAACAAAATTTAAAACCGCTTATAAAATAGTGCATCATGAGTTATATGCTTGAATAAAAAGGAGAGTCTTGAGTTGGCGTTTAAAAATCTCTACAGTGCTACTTAATTTAACATCTTGTGGCAGTTCATTCCAAAGATTAGGAGTAGCAGTTGAAAAGGCCCAGTTACCATAGGAGTTCAGATTAAAGCGAGGTTTCAGTTTCAGTTTCAGTTTATTTTTGCCACTTATTGTTGTTTTAAATTACAAAATAAATATATATTAAACTACAAGAGATATTAAATAATTGATAAAAGAAAAGCATTAGGCGAGGATGCCCATATAGAAACCATTAGGGCTTATTCTGGCTACAGGCACCTCAAGAAAAATACAACGATAAAATGATAATTTAGGCGTGTCTTATTTAATTTGTAACCATATTTAGGTTGAAAAGCAAGAAGTTTGTCAACACAAAAAAGAAACAAACAAACAAAGACTTAAATTGAGAAAAACTGTAAGCATTCTGAATTTCTGTATTGAAAGAGTTAAACAGTTTAGGTCCTTGAAAGCGTATTGCAAACTGTCGGATATTTGTTCTACAAGAAGGGTTAACTAATAAATTCTTAAAAGAGGATCTTGGGTTGCGGCTGGGATTGTACATGTATGGTCAAAGGAGTTCTTGTATGTAGGTAGGAGCTTGTCCATGAAAGGCTTTGTAGGTGATTAAGAGAATTTAAAATTCTATCTTTTGAGAACAGAAGTCATACACTCTTCTTCATTTCTCCTGAGAAAGTCAAGCAAGCCCCTGGGCTTATTATGTGTCATTGTGACTACTATATGATGTGTAGTTTGTAGGATGCAGTCACTCGAGAGGAATCGCAAAAAGTTTTAAAAGTCTCTTCCCAACAAAAGCATACATCAATAGTTATGATGTGTTCAGGTTTTAATTTTTGGTAGTGGCTTTGCAGTAGTTAAATTTTGTTGTGTGAAAGAATTATCATAGCAGCTTAACAAAATTGATTTTCTTTTCTTCAACAGCCAGTGGTTAAACTCTCTTACAACAGATCAAACAACAAATATTCCTACACTGGGTAAGTTTATAGGAGCTCTTTGAAGATCGCACATCAGTCATATTTCTAGTATAGGTGGGTGATTATTTACTCACAAGTCCCTGTCATCCAGGACATTCAGGGTTATATTCTTTTATTCTGTTGGTAGGCAAAATGAGCAGAATAAACAGTACAGTCACAATCTACTCTTTTTGAAATGTATGATTTTTGCGGGGACTGAACGGAAATCCTTCGATAACAAGGACCGTAACCACCTTTTATGAGCCCGCGAGAATGAGCACCCCCCCCCCCCCCCCACAAACCCATGTTTTCACTGAAACCGCTGATCATTGAATCTGGTGTAGGTCATTGTTATCTAAGGTCTTCCGGACTGAACAGAGACGTTCCGAGTCTGGCACTTTCCCCTCCACGCATGTTCTAACTATTAATCTACAGGGAGATTCGTGACAAAGGAACCTCGTTTCCAAGGCAAAGAAAGACCCTGGGAACAATGTTGGTGACAAACCAACTGTATATTATGATGAAAGCACAATAATTGAGACATGCTTCTAACGCTTATCCCCGGGGTGGGGTGGGGGGGTGGGGTGGGGGAAGAGAGGTACTCCCCTTTATAAGCTATATACATGTAGTTATGTGCCGAGTAGCCCCCTCCCCCCACAGGGAATGAACATAGTGTCTGCTCCCTTATTAAGGAACTACCGTTTGTGTATCCACAGCCAGTCGGACGACAATCTGTTAAAAAACATCGAACTATTCGACAAGTTATCCCTTCGCTTCAACGGGCGCATTCTTTTCATCAAAGACTTGATCGGCAACAACGAAATCTGCTGTTGGACTTTTTACGGAAACGGCAAGAAACTGGCCGAAGTTTGCTGCACCTCGATCGTTTACGCTACAGAGAAGCCTCAAACAAAAGTGGAATTCCCCGACTCGAGAATTTACGAGGAGTCGCTGAACGTTCTGTTGTACGAACACAGAGGCACCGGAAACTTTCCCGATGCCGAGCTTCTGAGTGCAACTCGGAGAGCGGTCGGGCCCCGAGTAATTCCCGAGAGCGACGAAGAATGCACGAGGAAGCAAGACAAGAACCGGTGAACCACCATTTCAAGTATATCAGAGTTATTAAGTACTTCGATGGATGGACTAGCTGGCTTTTCGGTGGCGTTGTTCTGTGAACACTCGGCTTTTGGACATTTTGTGGTTCACTCTAAACTCAGAAGAAGTCCGTGATGGATTTGTGCTGCTGGGAAATTATTGGAGTAAAGATTATTCATGTATTATTAGATATAATTATTATTCTCCTTAGGAGACTTAACAATACGTATTGGAATCGCTTGAGAGAATTTAAGAAGCTTGTTCGCTTTGTAGCGGCTGGATTACATCTCTTTCGTCTATATAAAGATTAAGCACACTTCCCCCAACCCTCAAACTAACGATTAAAAAGGCCTTTTCCGAACTCAGTTTAGCTTCTACATTGTACTTCGAAGTGAGACCTGGCGCAAAATTTTTCTTATGGTAATTAATTAGTCTTAATTTCATGTGAACGAAATTCATTTTCATACGAAAGAGTGTGCACCTCTCCTGGCTTTCGTCGAGAGGTTCGCAGGAAAACGGAAATGGTTTAATTCAACATTTTCTGTACATTGTAAGTGTATTCACATATTTTTCCTCCTGAAGCCATAATATTGTCAAGCTTTAAAAAACAGAGGTCAGCATAAATAATATTGTACCGTGCTTCAAAGTGAATAGAGCGTTGTGTCTTTTGTCCTTAGTCAGTACAAGGCAATTTGTGACTCTCGCGACTTGTACACCACACCTCTACCGAATGAATGGTTTTGAAGACCCAGCAGAACCCAAGAGACCCGACCCCACCCCTCCACAAAAAATGGTAGCTTACGTCTGTACTCCCTTTAAAGTGCGCCTAAACTCGAAATATTTTTTTCATTTCGCTAAATAAATCTTTGCACCTGTTTGAAATGCATTCCGCCTATCTTAGCAAATCCTGACCAGTTGACTATTCATAACTGTGAAAGTGACAAAATCTGGCCATCATCTGTCCCGTGTCCGAGCTAGTAAGGACCATGGGTGTATTCCTGATTTGACGTCACAAACCGATTTGCATCGCGGTAAGTCTTTGTAAACAAGCATGCAAAGCAGTTTGTGACGTCAAATCGAGAATAGACCCAACTTCCTTTCTGACTCGGTCGTGTAACCAATGATGCTTGTATTTTGTACGTTTTGAAGCCCATAAAAAAAGTCCAAAACTACAAATAAAGACGAAATATTATTGGGCCAGGCTCAAAGTTTTATTTTGGAGAAAAAATATCTTAATTTCAGGTGCCCTTTAAACCCCACCCACCTTGAAACATGGTGGCTTCACTGCATAGCCCCAAAGTTACTTTTTTGTAGTTCACTGGTGTTTGGGAATACGGTCGTTTCATACTCAACTTGGGCTGATTCGTACGCCCCAAATACAGGCCGAATCGGATGAGGTATTGTTTGATGTTTTTGTTCTTTTGTTTTACGTCATGTGCGCCCGGTGCACGAAGTAAAAGCTCTGGTTTTGGCTGGTTCGTTATCAACTTTGTACGGTTCGTTTCGTTTGTTTTCTAATTGTCATGGAGAATGATTATACAGGGTGAACAGGAATTGGCCTAGAGTTAACGGACAACTGTTTGATCGTTTAGCTACCCGTACCAACAAAGAGCACACACGCTGTAAGGAGCAACCAATTCAAAAGATATAACGCTGAATTGTCAGTGATAATACGCAAAAAACGTTATGTTGGCTCACTTTGACTGGTAATTGGTCAAACACTGTTTAACGTTCAGCCACCGCCGAGGCTTTAACGCACGCGTGTCTCGTCTTCATAATTTGATACTTCCTCGTTTTGTGCGCAACAATTTCTTTCCTGTCAGGAAGGAGAGAAAGGGCACAAAGGTGATCAATTCTACCACATGACAAGGCCTCTTGAAAAGTAGTGCCGTCTATCTCAGGAGGTGTTTGCATGGGGTGAAATACGTTTGCTTTGGTTTTTCATTGCTTCGCTCTGTGATTGGCCAGTAGAACTCGTGCCACTTTCTCAACCAATGGGAAGCAAGACCAAACCCAATCGCGACTTACACGCGCGCATTTTCACGCACTTTGCGCTGGTCACATGTATTTTCTCAAAATTCTGATTGGCTCATTCGCACCTTGTGCCTTTGTTGTGATTGGTCAGAGAACGATTGTTTTGGTTGTGGTTTTACGACACTTATAGCCCATTTCCAAATTACCTTCGCCTCTTTTTCAAAGCGTGTCCTGGTGCTCATCTTGCAATATGAAAGGATACTTCACAAATTAATGTGATCAAGTAAGCTGAAGCCACTCAAAGGGCACTAAGGCCACAAGGTAGATTTAAGGGGTAATGCTCGCTACCTTGTGGCCTTAGTGCCCTTTGAGTGGCTTCAGCTTACTTAATCACATTAATTTGTGAAGTATCCTTGTCACTCCAGCCACATCCCACAAGCTTTACGTTTTCAATATGAAAATTAATTCCATTCCCATGCAAATTAAACTCATTTTTATATGAATGGTCGTGCACCAGGCCTCGCTTTGAAAAAGCAGCCAAAGGTAATTCGGAAATGGCCTATTGAGCAATTGCGCCAAAGGTACGACCAATTCATCCCATCTTTGAGGAGGTGTAAAGTTTTTCTTTACAAGCTCAAAATTTACTATCTTCCTTTATTTACCAACTTTTTTTCTCTTAAACATAAACTAAACACGGCAACAATCTGAAGTACGTAACAGAAGTACTCCCGCTACTATCGAATTACTAAACGTTACCATTCGTTAAAATCGCAAAATACAATAGGCTTAAATTCCACATCCTCTCAGAAATTCTCGGAATGAGAATTTCCCGGGACTTAAATTTTAAGCTAAAGAACCTGACCATGTAAGTCCAGACAGACATTTCTTTAATAGAAAAAAAAAAAAAGAAAACTATCTAGGAAAAAACGAAAAGAAAAAAAAAGACAAATGTTCACGATGGGCGCTCCTACACTAAGATTCGATAATAAGTGAGCTTTGTGGCATTCCCACTAGCATTTTTGATAGATTGATTGATTAACTGACTTACTGACTGACTGACTTACGTACTTTCGGAGGGATTGACGGACTGACTGACGGACCGACCGACTGTAGGTCTGTGTTTGTGTCTTTCTTAAAATTCGTGTAATCTGTTTCGTTAATTGTCCCGCATAAAGCAGTTCAACCACACCTTCCATTTTTAGACGGAGCCTGTTTTTAAATGGTGTATACGATTGGAAATCTCCACCAACTGCACGACTATCTCCACCTGAGACCACTTTTCCTGAGCTAGGGTAATTTTCACCGGAAAAAATTCAGAAAGCATTATATAACATCTACCGAAACCGTCTTTGTGAGCCCGCGAGAATGAGCACCCAACACCAAACCCATGTTTGCACTGTAACCGCTGATCACTCAATGTGGTTTAGATAGATGTTATCTACAGCCTTCCACAAAAAATCCAGGGGTTTTTTCTTGTCGATTCCCTTGGCGTCAATATCTCTTTCAAGTCACGTGGTCACCAGACAGGCTTTTAAGACGACACTTGCTTGCAATTCGCACGTCAGTGAGTCATTAAAGGGGTGTTTTCGTCTAAAGACTCGTGACACTGTCCGCTCGTCGAAGATCGCAGGCTACAAATTTTCCGTTTCAGGAATATGACGAAACGAAGCAGCTGGGAGAAAAGGGCAAACAAGATCAACAGTGCAATCACTGCAGGAGCGACGCAGAGAATAGCCACTTGAATCCACTGTAGAACCACCATGATGCTTTTGTTTGGTCCTTCCGGGCGGACGGCAGAGGAGGCGAGAGTCGAAGTTGTGACGTTGATAATCGCTATACAGGACAGGGCGACCAAGGACAGTGTTTCCATGTTGTCTGCTGCTCGGTCCCGGTATGGCTGTTTGAGCAAATGATGGACCACCATCAGAACACACGCCACTGACATACACAGGAAACAGATCATGGAATTTGGAATGAACGCGCGAAACATCAGAAGCACCAGCCGTCGACCAATCAGAACACTTTCCCAGTAAAGCGTACCCTGATCGTGCGCATTGGGTGCACGGAACGGACCGTATAAAATTTGGGAGATTTCTTTCGTGCATTCATCTCGGTTGCCACGCGAGACCCTCCCGGACAGGTTCAGGGAAGCCAGACTGGTGTAATCACAGGAGGTTGTGTCACGGGAATCTTGCTTTGCACTCCGTCTAAGGCATAAACGTTTTCCAAGCCAGTAGACAAGATATGGCAACGGCATAATGCAGGCACAAACAAACTCTTTCCAGGAAATGGTTTTGTTGTACAGCTTGCGCGAACCCCAGTAAAGAACACCGACGAATGGAGCCACAAAAATGACGTTAAAAGCCAGAAGACCATGTTGCCACCAATGCCAGCAAACAATGTTTCCGTCGAGGTACAGACGCTGCTCGGAACCGATGGATACACAGTGCATCAACCTGAGAGACGTTTCTGCGAGACGTTCGTAACCTAGCAGCATTATCTCCATGGCAACGGCAACGTAGTGGGCCAACAAGGGTTTACCCTTCTTGAGTGTGACACTAACTACCCAGTGAAGACAGAAGATTACGAAAACGTGAGCGATGGCTGCGAAAACCAGAGCAGAGAGGAAAATTTCCTTTGTGACAGCTGTCAGTCCGGCGAACGGGCAGCCGATTCCTTCGTCGACTATGTGGACTTGAAAGTTAAAAGCGGAGACTATAGTCGCAATGTACGGAACGTTGGTCATCATATTCTCCAAGGAACTGGTGCTAAGCAGCTCAACTACTTGGTAGAAGTAAAATGTAATCTTAAGGTAGCCGCTTTCATGATCTTCCTTTCCGTGACCCGAGCATTCGTCCAAACTCTGGTGACGGCCCTTCCTAAACCAAAAGATTTGATCTTTCAAAAAATGGACAAACGGAGGCTTTTTTAACAAATAGAGGGTCAACGCGGCGGTGTAAAGAGCCATTAAGGTCCAGGATAGGTAGTTCCATCGACATTCTTCTGACTTTCGACATTCCGTTGAAAGCAGTGTTTCGGAAAACCCAGGAGCACATCCGCCACAAAGAATTCCAGATCGGTTACCATAGCAACTGTTGTAGTCTTTGCTCTGTGAGGTGGCAGTTGGCCTGCGACAGTATTCCTCGGGGCATGGTACAAATATCAGAGAGGAAGAATTACTAGAGCTGGTTATTTTGTAGCCCCAGAAATCAGGCTTGGCCACGATGTTGTGGGGTCCATTGCAAAGAGCGCCAAAGGGGCATTCGAGGCATTCTACATCTGTTTTAACAGGCGATAGTCCTCTTGAAAATCCCCTTTGAAGAGTGTACATTCTAGGAGGACACATTTGACAAAAGAACATTTCAGTTGTCACATTAATACGGCAAAAAGTGCTATCTTGCCCACCCTCATAATGAAAGTGAGTGTAATTTTCAAACCGAAGTTTGCTGCCTGTTGCACATTGAATTGTCGAGTTCATGTCCATATGGAAGTAGCCACCGGAAAGTATTCTCAGGATGGGCTGAGGTGCTAGTCTCCGAGAGAAATTGGTCTTGAAAGACGTATTCTTTATAATGACTGGGCCTCCGCTTTCAGAATAGAGAAATCTGCCAACTGTAAAATTCTTGCCTTCGTACGTTGCCTCTCGTACTGTGCGCTTAAAAACACAGCTCTGGAAAACAACCTTTGTACTGCCGTACCCAACATACACATGACCAGTGTCAGTTATGGCAAAGTTATCTGTGAAAGTGCATCTCCGAAACATAGCATATCCATTGATGATTTGAATGGCGCCCGCTACACGTCCAAGATTATTTTCAAATACGCTGTCTTCAAACAAAACGTGATTAGTATAATTCCATGTAGGATGAATGTTTCTGCTTTCGCCAGATTTGACACATCCTCCATTCACGAGCTCGTCGGAGTCGAACAGAAACAGAAATACTCCCTGGCCTGTGACATACCCAGGCAAATTGTTGTATCTCCTCATTTTCCACTCATGGTTCTCTAGACTGGAACCGTCCCTGAATTTGCAACCTCGTATTTTAACGGTCTTGTTACCTTTGGCGAGCAAAATAAACGAGTTGGTTGGTCGACCGACAAAGGCGACATTTTGTATGTCAATGTTCACTTTAGTTGTTAACATTGCTTTGTGTTCGGGGGGAATTATGACTCTTATAGCGAATTTAGAATGCCACGGGTGTTCCTTTTGAATGTCCTTGGCGTCGAAAAGACTGTTGCTGATTCGAAAGCGCACGTTTAAGGTGTTGTTCAGAAGACCAAACAAGTCTTGCGGATTATTTAGAAACGTGCACTTGTTTATGCTAACGTCCAAAGAAAAGGTACTTTCGTTAAAGGGGAATTTGTAGTAAAACATTATCTGCAAACCAAGCCATGAAGACTTTATTGTGACACCGTTGAGTCGTATTTTCAAGTTGGTGGTTATACTAACGGCTACAAACCTGTAATTTCTGACAAACGAGGTGTTAATTATGCTGATTATTCCAGATTGAGTGCCATGTCCCGCCACTCGAAAAATAGCTACTGGCCGGGTTTGGTTGTAGCTGTTGTCGTAGACACGTGATCCTTGCACCCTTAAATCAATTGCTTCCTTTGCTTTGGCAAAGCCGTGAATTGTTAAACATCTTACCCCAGAGTTATTCCTGCACTGTAACCCCAAAAACGCTACTGAAGCCATCTTAACTCTGGAGTAATAAAGACTGCAAGGGCCATTAAAATGATTTCTCTCGAGATGAACATTCCGGTAAATTTCTTTGGTAACAGCTGTGGGTAAATCGATGTTGAGGAAGTGACCCTCCCCAGCCACGCACATGACATGTTCAACTGCTACACGCAGATGAATCTTGCGGGAAAAATCCATTTGATTCGAGAAGAAAACAGCACCTCTTTTCTTTGGAGATGTGCTGAACCCATTTTCCAGAAATTTAGTGTTGTAGACATTCAACGAAAACTCCGCATCTGTTTTGGAACGACCTTCTTCAAACTTGATATTCAAGCAGACAGAGTTGTTCTGAAAGAGCGAATTGCGAACTGTGACGTTAACTTTCTGGCTTTTTTTAACCTGAACTGTGGCTGCTTTGTTTTGGGTATCTCTACAGGTGCAGTTTACTATCTCCACGTGGCTACAGTCTGTAAAGTTTAGAGGTGTTTTAAAGAACTTTATGCCTCTTAAGATTATGCGCAATCTTTCGTTTGGTCGATGAAAATGAAAGCCGTTTCCACAGGTCACATGAGCTCGTGTAAGGTTTAAGCTGGCAATTGTGACATTTCTTGTCACGCGAATCCCCGGATGATGCGCTTGTGCGGTTATCCTATTGCAATCGAATGGCCTTTTTTCCGTTCCGCTGCCATCGAGGACAACACGCCCGCCAGAATTCACAAGGGTAACGGCCATTTCTATTGTTCGACATGGCTGGTGAGGGCGGCCACAATTCTTGGTGTCGCTTCCAAACAACGAAACGTGGACAGTACCGTGTCTATTCTCCAGGCTCCCTGAAAATTAATAGCACGACAATGATATCTTAATTGACCAGTTTTTAAGGGTCAAACCTTGAGTTATCTATTATCAGGTTCGAAAGCTACTAGCTGAGTAGTAGTTTCGAATAATTTATAAATATTGATATCATTTAATTTCTGAATTGTTTCTGTTGTATGGAGTTCATCAATGACAAAAACAACAACAACAAAGACAAGATTCTATTCAAAGTCGTTCCCCCAACGTTTGAGTCTGTATTTCAGGTAACTTCTTAGGAGTAGTGTACCTTGTTACTGGAACTTCACGATATTTCAGGGAGAAAATTCTATCCAGGACTTAGAATAGTCGTGGTAATGTATTTATTCTATGCCGCACATATCACATAATTTCATGGCGATTTACAATTCTTCTGTGGAGCGAGATTGGACGCCAGCCTGTAAAGGCGCCTCTGGCAGCGGCTATCAGTCCATATTTGATCTCACCCACCCACCCACCCCGCGCGTGAATACGAAAGACAGATGAAATCATAGATAAATCAGAGTTTACGTCCCCTCTTGCTACTGTGTTCGAACACTGTGTGGGAAACAAGTGTCGTGAGACGGGACCTAGGGTTGATCTTCCTTATCCGAGAAGACTAGAAATTCTAACCGTTTGCAGAAGTCATAACAAGGAAGCACTTGCTGGGTGTTGGTCCGGCCGGGGTTTGAACCCGGGACCTCCCTCACGGTCCCGTCCTCTACAAACTGACCTAACGAGTCTTCTTCATTCGGTAAGTCATAACTAACATGAAATTTCCGATTTATACATAGGCTATCAGCTTTTTCAATGACTACTAAGGAACCGGTTAAAATCAAATGGTTTCACAAAACATTTCGTAAGAAATCGAAATAACATTAATGTTGTTAGTCTGTGACTCAATGCTGTTGTTTTCGGTGTTTGTTGTTCTTCCTCTGATTACTTTATCGATTACTTAATCAGCTTCTAGCTTATTTGACGGGACTAACCTGTTCTAACGCTAAAGAGAACAAGGAGGAAACGAAATCCACAATGTAACCAGCAAACATCCATCGAAAAGCGATACAAGAGAAACGATCCTCCCTGGACGCTGTGGGGGCGAGTGAGTACAAAATTCGCGTGACGCAGGTTTTCCAGTAGTTACTCGTTCGAAAACAAAATACCTCCTTTCACGTCACTGGCGTTTGAAAATGAAATTATGGTCCAAATTAACATTAAAACATTTCAGTTTAGAAAAAGATTTGTAGCAAAAATATTTACGTTATTTTGTAGCAAGACAACCTTCGATTTTTTTTAAAAGGAACTTCTTTCAAAGGTGTCCTAGAGAACGTTAATGGGTCATGTTTCCGAGATTATCTTTAGCTTGCATTTACGCCTTGAAATGTGACCGTGGGAAATATGGGTACGACATTAATACAGTCACAGGCAGTCTCACTTCAACTGGGTTTGCTGCACAAACTGTAGGCACATTCATTCGGAACAGAAATATTCCAAATAGATGGTATTTGTGTTCTTATGGGACCTGTTCTGCTTTCGGAATGAACGGAATAGAAGACTAAACAAAGCACAGTTTCCTTCCAATAAGCAGATACGGGTCCTTTCGGAAAAGTTTTAGTTTTTGTGGTTCAGCTTCGTAGAAGCTGATACCTACATTGTTAGCATGTAGTGTAAGTCCGTAATTCGGGAAACCGAAGGAAACCCGACGGAAGGCCGAAGCATCTAATGTGTTTTAGTACGGCACTAGGCTTTTGTACATTTTTTTTTGGTTTCCCCACTAAAATGCTCCACCTTAATGCTCCATTTTTCCCACTAAAATGCTCGGTCTCCCCGAAAAAGGTCACTAAAATGCTCGGTTAATGCTCATTATACAGACGCTTTTAATTTTAATTTTATTAATTATAACATTTTAACGGGGTGCTAACGCAAACCTCCACGTATAACTGGCATAACAGCATCGTATATAAGTTAATAGTTTACATGTCCGCCTTTGACTCACTGCTGATTAGTTGTCCTCAGTTTCCATTCGGCTGTATTAGGGCGGCATTTGAATTATTTGTTTGAATTTCGAGTTTAAGTCTTCATTTTCTCGTAAAAATTATTTTTATTCTCTCTGAAAATGAAAATAAAAATGATTTTCCGGGAAAATGCCACTAAAATGCTCGAATAATGCTTAATGCTTTTGCCTCACTAAAATGCTCGAAAAAATGCTAGCATAATGTACAAAAGCCTAAACGGCACTCGAAAACTATTCGTGGCGGCTTCGAGGGACTTCGAGGTGGTTTTCTTCTTTTTCATTGGGCCTGGAAACAGCACTCGATATTTCTTCGATTTAAACGTCGACGGTACTCTTGCCATGTGCTTGATTTGGATCTCTTTGAATAGCGTTGGATGTTTTTGGAGGTAAGTTATCACTCTGTTTACAATGATTTTGTGCTATTTTTCACCCGTAATGGGAGGCTGAACTCTCGGACAATGTGTCATTTGTTTTCTCCAGTAAGCTTTTCCAGGTTTTGTGATGGTTTGTGCAAGTATTCAAACGAAATAGCGATCCCTGAAACAAAATGTTTGCCTGGCTCCCGTGACGGTCGAGCGACATAAGCAGCCCAGATGGCTGCATAATAGAAAAGAATAAAAAGCATAAAAGAATTTTGGGGATAAATGCAGCTCGTATCAGATAGCTTTTAAATATTATGCACCTATCAATGTTAGTCCCGAGGGGGGGGGGGGGGGGGATACGGGATAGGGTGGGAGACTTTGATCGGAAACGCAAATTTTGTGTCAAACCTCCCCACCTTTGGGGTAAAGTTTCGAGTTCAAAGTTCCCTACTGTAGGGATTGAGATCCAAGAGGTTGACATTTAAAATGCTTAAAAAATACAAATAATCCAGGTTTAAATCTCAGTTTTTCCTTTTAACGACGGGAATGAAAGAACACAGAAAGAAACCGATGGTTTATAGTAACACCAGATTGGGCAAATTTCATTACCTTTCTTTCCTACATCTTGTTCGTGCTCAGAGACTTCTGAGTATTTTCATGATGGCAAGTCACTCATATCATCTAAGCTCTGCTCTGTCGGTTTTCAAGAAGGCAGCATCGCAGCCTGTATTTTACCATGGAAAAATCCAAACTTAGGAAACTGTCTTTGATGAATATTATCTCAGTTTTCAAGTTTGATCAAACTTCCCCACCCTGGGGCCAACATTCTCTTCAAAGTTGGTCAAAATTCCCCACCCAAGGCAGGAAATGTCGATCAAAGTCCCCACCTCATCCCATATCCCACCACGCCCCCCCCCCCCCCACCCCGGGACTAACATTGATAGGTGCATCACTACTGAAGAGTCTTTTTTTGACTCCATTCACTAACATTCGTATCTATTTCAATTTGTTTGAAATTTGACTTAGTAACAGGGATTATGTTATTTTTATCAATGAACTTCATACAGTGTGATGTCAGAGGCAGATATTTTGTTGCAGGTGACAGAGTCGCCGGCTGCTGGCATATTTTGACCAGGCTGTTCATAATGAATTAATATTAATTAAATTCCACCAAGGAACACCTCCACTGTGCTAAGACCATGCATTACGACCTGGAGATCCTCTTTGACTAAGCAGTTGAAATATATATTTCCAAATTTGTACATGGTTGCATAGCCAGTACCTCACTTTGGCATTAAAATATAACATGTATTGTGCAATGTTATATGTATAATAATTTATGTATTAATGTGTATTATGCAAAATCACTGTCAACATTTGTTGCTGTCCACCGAATAATGTTAAAATGCATTCATTTGATTTTGTAGATGGTACCATTGAAGGATATATCTGTTCACTGAGGCCCATCAAAAGAGCCAGAAACAACTCTACTACCTATTTTGATTGTGTCATCCAAACAGCCAGCGATGAGTGATCAGTTAGAGCTGTCTGCTATACACCTAAAATGAGACTAGATTTACAGCAAGCTTTAACAAACAAATCACCAGTTAAGATTAAAGGAGTCAAAGCCAAAGCAAACAAGAGATACCGTAGTGCAGATTCCCAAGAATACATCATTGCAAAATCGGCTAAAATTACACCATCCACCTTTGACTTCCCTTACAATGAATCATTAAGCAACCACTAGTGCTCTGTGCAGGATGCACTTGCAAAAGACATGTATGAAACTGTTGATATTAATTAAAGTGCAGATCTTGAAGCAACAAAATAAAGAGGTTGTCATCAGCATATAAGTGTGATTGTCACGTAGGTGATCAGACAAAAATCATTTAAGTTCACAGGGAAGACTGTATCAACCAAGTACATACTGGGGAGAACAATTACTTCAAGAACATTTGATGTCAAGTTGAATCTACAACCATCATTCAAATTGATGACAACATCAAAGTAAATCTCTCTGTACCAGTTATTCAAGAACACATTCTAGAAGGTCAGTGTATACGTATCGCAATCCAAATCAAGTGTACAGCCTCTTGCATTATGTGCAATCACTCACTTGAAGTTAACTCTTCTTCCAACAACATCAAAATCAAAGGTTGTCGCACAGTTGGTCATCAAGACCAAAGAAGAGAAACTAGAGACCTTCACTTGTTTTAATGACGCTATTCAAAGTTTTTTGAAAGTTACTGGCTGTGAAAAATCTCTTTCTGAAATTCCACTTGACGAGTTAAAAACCATGATTCTTAAAAGCCCACAACAAAAAATGATTGCAGACAAATCGGCTCACTTAATCGAGCAATTTTTAGAAAGCTATTGTTACAGTTCCTGTTTTTGTTGTCATGTTAGACTACTGGGTAACATTTTGTTAAACGTAAGATTAATTACTCGGGATACTGTAAGTATACCGAGTTATAAAATGTGTTAGATTTCAGTCTTTTTTTTTTTCATGTGCAGCAAAATGCACAATACAATTACGCTCCGGTGTTTTGATTGGCCAATGCACAATAGCAAGCACGTGGCGGTGTGTTCATCGGTTAAAGCAAACCACATAGTCGAAAGGTCGAAAGGCTATAACATGAAGCGACGGTTGTTTAGGCTTTTGTACATTATGCTGTTGTTTCCCCACTAAAATGCTCCACCTTGATGCTCCAATTTTCCCACTAAAAGGCTTGGTCTTCCCCCAAAAAGCCACTAAAGTGCTCGGATAATGCTCATTATATAAACGGTTTTTTAATTAATTTCAAAGTTTTTAACATGGTGTTAACTGTTCACACTTACAAAAACGTACAAGTGTTGCAAGTAACAACAACAACGTATACAAGATCATAAATACAGCCAAGAAAACATAATCCTCGAAATCATCTATGAAAGTTGAGTTTTAGTTTTCATTTTCTCTAAAAAAATAATTTCTTTCTTAGTTTCTCGGAAAAAAATTAATTTTCCGGGAAAGAGCCACTAAAATGCTCGAATAATGCTCAATGCTTTTGCCTCATGGAAACAATTCGCCTTGTGTTTTCGAGTTTTGAATATCCAATATTTTAAGAGAAGTGTCTATTCGAATGTTTTCAAGCTTAGCAGAGAGAAAAAAGTTTTTTAGAGAGCCACAGTAAACTCTAGATGTTGCCACTTAATTTAGAAGTAAACAACGACAGCTGACATCCAACGAATATGGATGGCAACTCTCAAAACAATTAAACGCGCTTTGCTCGTATGTGAACAGAAAGGCCTTATGTGATCCCAAAAGCAAACCACTAGCCGGATAGTTTTCGAGAATCAGAAAGCGTGCGTCCGGCTTCTGCAGCACAAGAGTATCCCGAGTTAACGCTCATAGAGCGTCTTGTTAACAATTATTTACCGAAAGTGGAGGTGAATAGTGGAGGATATTTACCGAGCCGCGAAGCGGCGTGGTAAATATCCACCACTTTCACCGACACTGAGGTGAATAATTGTTTTAGTATATACCACAGAAGCTGAATTAGCGGACCAAAACATTACTCCATGTGTGACAATATACCCCCCCGGGGGGGGGGGGGTACTCCCAGGAAAATTGGGTGGGGTGTGCGGCCCGCTTCCTGAAACCCTTACCCTATTTCAGACGAAAATCTGCGATTTTCCCTACCGTATTTCAGACCTGACCAAAAATTTGATACCCTATTTCAGACCTATTTCACTTACACGGTTGGCGTAAACATAATTTGAGAAGGGTTTTTGTGACTCTTTTGTTAATGGTCTTATCACCTAATGATGAAGAAGTAGCTTCTTCTAAAAAACATACTCAATTCAGGAACAAAGTGCACGAACCATACCCTATTTCAGACCAAATGGTTAAAATCGATACCCTATTTCAGACGAAAACGGCTTAAAAACCATACCGTTTGGGGCGGCACATACCATATAAGGAAGTACCCCCCCCCCCCCGCCCGGGCAATATCCCGACAAGCGGTCGGAAATTGTAAAATCTCGCGCGCCGGCTGCTCGGAGGTGAATAGTACTTGCAAATCACCTCCGAGTTAACCAATCAGAGCGCACGGAAAGCACTATTCACTTGTGTGGTATTGTTATGTATAAAAATTGCTTTTAGGCGTTGCGTGACTGCCTGGAACATTCTTGCGTGTCTAGAATATTCTCGAATATTAATTAGGCATATCTTCACATCGCGTCAGCATGAATCAGCAGTTTTCGTCAATGTTGTAATGCTACTAATTTTAGCCTATTTAAGAAGGTTCTAGAATCTTATGTAAAAGATATATTAGCCGCCGAGCTAGAGATTTAGAGTGATTGATTGATCGAGTAGTATTTGCAAGCGGTGAGGCCGTGTTTATTAAAGTGTGACGGAGGTCGCGTTTATATTTGGCAGAGGCCGTGTTTAAGTGTGACAGAGGTCGCGTTTTAACTTGCAAGCCTGGAAGAGCTGTGAGTGTGTAAAAGTGTCTTAAGCAGTAATCACTACGTTCTTGTGGAATAAATCTCCTTGTTGCTGTTCCGACATCCCTGCGTTCTGCTGGACTTCAAACTACATTCCTCGAACCACATTCGAACTCGTAACAGGTATATACTAATTACATTTAAACATTTGTTACCTACAGTACCCTTTTGGGACACGAGATTTTGTAATTATTCCCTCCTATTCCTTCTTACGAAATACACTTTTACACTTCAAACAAATATACAACAAGAGGCTACAATTAGCCTAAACTCGGGCTTACAAAAAACAGTATTGTATCCCTAACTTAGCGCTAAACAAAAGAATAGAGGGAAGTCTGTCTTTCTTACATCGGACGCATTGTGTTTAGCTTGTGTTGGAGTCTATTTCTTTAGACCCCTATCAACATATATTCCTCTAAAATACAGCTCAACCATTGAGAACAATAATTATAACACTTGTAAAAAATATTTCTAAAAGAACAAGAAAAAGAGAAACAGAAAAAATAAAGCCCGTGATATATACCACTAAAAGACATCCAACCCGGGTTAGCTGCGTCACAGGCAGGAACAATGACCTTTAGGCCACAGAGGTTTATCGTTATGCAAGGTGAAAAAAATAGTGTATTGATTCCAAAAAAAAGCTAAGCACACTTGTTTTCGCTTCGATGGGTAATTGTTTGAGAAAGGAAACGCTTATCGAACGATGTAGGATTTTTTCGCATAAACGTTAATGGAGTCTCGGTGAAATGTGAGTAGAAAATTAATTAGCAGAGTGAAACTGTTTACAAATACGTCAATCCAGGGTCATTTGAAACACAAGAAAGGAACGTTTCTGGACAGTTTCAAGTGACGCTAGTACATTGGTAAAAACTAATCGCTTATCATTCAAAATTAAAGTCCAGAAATTGAGATATTGTGGGAAAATAGTAAATAAACTACCTGTCAAAGTCTCAGGGGTGTGTGATATCCCGTACTTGAGTTATTCAACAAAATGTACATCTCAATGGAGCGGATACGGGGAACACGGCAGTCCATCTGGAGTTAAATTTTGGTCATGTTAAAAGCTTTCTTCTCGCAATTGAACTTGCAAACATTCGTATAGACACTTCTCTTAAAATATTAGTTGTTCAGACTTCAAAGACATAAGGTGAATCGACGTTTTCCGATACGTGACAACAGGCATCATTCTTGCTGTTGATATGAGATTTACACTTCCGAATCACTCGGCCGTGAAAGGTCAAACTCCCTTTGTCTGTAGTCTCTAATTTTTGGCGGTCCCCTTGCGTCGCGTCTCCTCGCAACTTCGCGCGCGCACGTGTCTTTCGCCCGCCCCACAATCCATCGCCAAAATTAGAGACTACTCGCAGTCTACTGAAGCAGACACGAGGAAACACGGCAGTCCATCTGGAGTTAAGTTTACTCATGTTAAAAGCTTTCTTCTCGCCGTTGAACTTGCAAACATTCGCATAGACACTTCCCTTAACATATTGTTTGTTCAGACTTCAAAAGACACAAGGTGAATCGACATTTTCTGATACGTGACAACAGGCATCACTCTGTTAAAAATAGTTAGCGCTTGCGCAGAAACGCCGGAAGTGAGCTTTGTGGATGATACTCGACGACCAAAAAGAAGAACCGTCGGTAATTTTAGACCCGGGCGCCGGGCGAGACGCGGGCAGCCCGAGTAATAAAACATGCATTACTGTTTCCTGCTAGGTATAAGATAATAAAATTTTACTGCAGTTGTTTGAGTATTTGTACAGAAGCTATTTAACACGAAAATGGCGTGTTCAAAAATTTTGAAATAAGCCTCTCCTTCTCCAATAAGCCCCCCCCCCCCCCCCACTCCCCACCCTTCCGTTAATAAGGCCTGAAATTAAATAAGCCCTCCAGGGGCTTAATAGAGCTTTTACGGTAGTCATGACTGTCAAATGTTTCGTTGCAATTATTAAGACTGTGCATCTTTCTTGATTTAGGAAACATCTTGACCTTCAAGTGTGGTAGTTATCATCTGCAATTTTGTTTGTGAAATAATACTATAAAGTTCTTAAGTTCGGTTCCTATTAATTGCACCCATTGTTGTCATTTGTGGATAACATATTTTATCGAGGGTTCTTGTATTGAAACATTGTTAAAGCAAACATTGTCAAATGTTTAGACTCATTCAATAAATTTTTTGCCAGATAAAAAACAATCAGTGCAGTTTTGGCATGCTCCCACGAAAAGACTGGTTATCATTGGGTAGAGTGGTGTTTTCCGGCCTTGGCTTTGTGGTTTCCCTGTGGGTTGAGTCTTAGTTGAGATCAACACCATACATTTTTCTGAGGGTATTCTAGTTTTACTCCTTCGTCAAGATTGATTATCTCTGTCAGCATGTTGTTAGCCTCCTTCGCAGCCATTTTTTGTCAATCCCATTCACCCTTCACGCAATGTCAAGGGAGAATAGGGCCGACACAAACATATGATCGGCTTGGCTAAATTAGTTGAAGGGCTTCAGAGTAAATGACAATACAAGTCAGCCTATTTGGACAGGAACCTCCTTAAAAATCAAGTATCAAACCAAAACAACAAAAAACTTTATTCAAAGATACAATAATGTTAACACAATTGCCCTGCAATATTTAGATATACGAGCTATTTGGGGCAGGGAATCGAAAACGTAAAGGAACACAGTAATGGAGAAATAAAGAAGGACAACATAACAATACAGAAGCTGATCTGCAGAGTTAGAAAAATGGCATTTTTCTTTTTTTAATGTTTCTTTGATAAATTATTCTTTATTCCTAAATTTCATTTCAATATTTCTTGTTTACTGCTGCTTTATTAACAGCAGTAGCAACAATCAATCATAGACTGCCGACGTTTTTGTAAATATTATCATAGCTGTATTTTGGCCATAGCTAAATTAGAGCTGAAACCACATCCACTCCATCGAGTGGCTATGTTTTTTTAAAATAATCTTTCAGTAGTGAATATCTCTTCCAAGTCACGTGGCCACCAGACAGGCTTTTAAGACGACACTTGCTTGCAATTCGTACGTCAGTGAGTCATTAAAGGGGTGTTTTCGTCAAAAGACTCGTGACACTGTCCGCTCGTCGAACAACAGCTGGGAGAAAAGGGCAAACAAGATCAACAGTGCAATCACTGCAGGAGCGACGCAGAGAATAGCCACTTGAATCCACTGTAGAACCACCATGATGCTTTTGTTTGGTCCTTCCGGGCGGGCGGCAGAGGAGGCGAGAGTCGAAGTTGTGACGTTGATAATCGCTATACAGGACAGGGCTACCAAGGACAGTGTTTCCATCCTGTCTGCTGCTCGGTCCCGGTATGGCTGTTTGAGCAAATGATGGACCACCATCAGAACACACGCCACTGACATACACAGGAAACAGATCATGGAATTTGGAATGAACGCGCGAAACATCAGAAGCACCAGCCGTCGACCAATCAGAACACTTTCCCAGTAAAGCGTACCCTGATCGTGCGCATTGGGTGCACGGAACGGACCGTATAAAATTTGGGAGATTTCTTTCGTGCATTCATCTCGGTTGCCACGCGAGACCCTCCCGGACAGGGGCAGGGATGCCAGACTGGTGTACTCACAGGAGGTTGTGTCACGGGAATCTTGCTTTGCACTCCGTCCAAGGCATAAACGTTTTCCAAGCCAGTAGACAAGATATGGCAACGGCATAATGCAGGCACAAACAAACTCTTTCCAGGAAATGGTTTTGTTGTACAGCTTGCGCGAACCCCAGTAAAGAACACCGACGAATGGAGCCACAAAAATGACGTTAAAAGCCAGAAGACCATGTTGCCACCAATGCCAGCAAACAATGTTTCCGTCGAGGTACAGACGCTGCTCGGAACCGATGGATACACAGTGCATCAACCTGAGAGACGTTTCTGCGAGACGTTCGTAACCTAGCAGCATTATCTCCATGGCAACGGCAACGTAGTGGGCCAACAAGGGTTTACCCTTCTTGAGTGTGACACTAACTACCCAGTGAAGACAGAAGATTACGAAAACGTGAGCGATGGCTGCGAAAACCAGAGCAGAGAGGAAAATTTCCTTTGTGACAGCTGTCAGTCCGGCGAACGGGCAGCCGATTCCTTCGTCGACTATGTGGACTTGAAAGTTAAAAGCGGAGACTATAGTCGCAATGTACGGAACGTTGGTCATCATATTCTCCAAGGAACTGGTGCTAAGCAGCTCAACTACTTGGTAGAAGTAAAATGTAATCTTAAGGTAGCCGCTTTCATGATCTTCCTTTCCGTGACCCGAGCATTCGTCCAAACCCTGGTGACAGCCCTTCCTAAACCAAAAGATTTGATCTTTCAAAAAATGGATAAACGGAGGCTTTTTTAACAAATAGAGGGTCAACGCGGCGGTGTAAAGAGCCATTAAGCCCCAGGATAGGTAGTTCCATCGACATTCTTCTGACTTTCGACATTCCGTTGAAAGCAGTGTTTCGGAAAACCCAGGAGCACATCCGCCACAAAGAATTCCAGATCGGTTACCATAGCAACTGTTGTAGTCTTTGCTCTGTGAGGTGGCAGTTGGCCTGCGACAGTATTCCTCGGGACATGGTAGAAACACCAGAGAGGAAGAATTACTAGAGTTGGTTATTTTGTAGCCCCAGAAATCAGGCTTGGCCACGATGTTGTGGGGTCCATTGCAAAGAGCGCCAAAGGGGCATTCGAGGCATTCTACATCTGTTTTAACAGGCGATAGTCCTCTCGAAAATCCCCTTTGAAGAGTGTACATTCTAGGAGGACACATTTGACAAAAGAACATTTCAGTTGTCACATTAATACGGCAAAAAGTGCTATCTTGCCCACCCTCATAATGAAAGTGAGTATAATTTTCAAACCGAAGTTTGCTGCCTGATGCACATTGAATTGTCGAGTTCATGTCCATATTGAAGTAGCCCCCGGAAAGTATTCCCAGGACGGGCTGAAGTACTAGTCTCCGAGAAAAATCGGTCGCGAAAGACGTATTCTTTATAATGACTGGGCCTCCGCTTTCAGAATGCAGAAATCTGCCAACTGTAAAATTCTTGCCTTCGTACGTTGCCTCTCGTATTGTGCGCTTAAAAACACAGCTCTGGAAAACAACCTTTGTACTGCCGTATCCAACATACACATGACCAGTGTCACTTATGGCAAAGTTATCTGTGAAAGTGCATCTCCGAAACATAGCATATCCATTGATGATTTGAATGGCGCCCGCTTGACGCCCAAGGTTATTTTCAAATACGCTGTCTTCAAACAAAACGTGATTAGTATAATTCCATGTAGGATGAATGTTTCTTCTTTCGCCAGATTTGACACATCCTCCATTCACGAGCTTGTCGGAGTCGAATAGAAACAGAAATACTCCCTGGCCTGTGAAATACCCAGGCAAATTTTTGTATCTCCTCATTTTCCACTCATGGTTCTCTAGACTGGAACCGTCCCTGAATTTGCAACCTCGTATTTTAACGGTCTTATTACCTTTGGCGAGCAAAACAAACGCGTTTGCTGGTCGACCGACAAAGGCGACATTTTGTATGTCAATGTTCACTTTAGTTGTTAACATTGCTTTCCGTTCGGGGGGAATTATGACTCTGATAGCGAATTTAGAATGCCACGAGTGTTCCTTTTGAATGTCCTTGGCGTCGAAAAGAGTGTTTCTGATTCGAAAGCGCACGTTAGAGGTGTTGTTCAGAAGACCAAAAAAGTCTTGCAGATTATTTAGAAACGTGCACTTGTTTATGCTAACGTCCAAAGAAAAGGTACTTTCGTTAAAGGGGAGTTTGTAGTAAAACAGTATTAGCAAACCAAGCGATGAAGACTTTATTGTGACACCGTTGAGTCGTATTTTCAAGTTGGTGGTTATACTAATGGCTATAAACCTGTAATTTAGGACAAACGAGGTGTTATTTATGCTGATCATTCCAGATTGAGTGCCATGTCCCGCGACTTGAAAAATAGCCACGCCCCTGGTTCGGTTGTAACTGTTGTCGTGGAAACGTGATCCTTGCACCCTTAAATCAATTGCTTTCTTTGCTTTGGCAAAGCTGTGAATTGTTAAACATGTTACCCCAGAGTTATACCTGCACTGTAACCCAAAAAACGCTACTGAAGCCATCTGAACTCTAGAGAAATAAAGACTGCAAGGGGCATTAAAGTGATTTTTCTCGAGATGAACGTTCCGGTAAATTTCTTTGGTAACAGCTGTGGGTAAATCGATGTTGAGGAAGTGACCTTCCCCAGCCACGCACATGACATGTTCAACTGCTACATGCAGATGAATACACCTTATTCCAAAATGGCGGCCGCTCGGAATGGTCTGGGGAGAGCAGCGCGGAAACGAGGCATCGAGGGCCAAGTCAAAGTCAAGCGATGTAAACAGCAATGGCGTTCGTAGTATCTATCAGGAGAATTGAAGACATACCTGGCAGTTCGTTGAACGGATGGGATCCTAATCAGTTGAAAAATGCTTAACTAAAATTTTGGTTCAAGTGTCGTGGTGATTCTTGTAAAGGTTTACGTAATTACCAAAGCACAATTTTGTAAGCGGTAAGTGATATAGTGATTTTGCTGTCGGAAACGCCGACCTTGCTAAGGCTGCTAAGGTCAATTAAGTATCTCATTTTCTTCGTTCTTTTACAGCGTGAATGAGTATTATTTGAATTAAAAGACCGAGTATCTTCTAGTCGACCCGGACGAAAATCTCATCTATACCCGGCATATAACGATTGAGCTGGTAAAGAGCTTTTCAGGCTGAGGTTAGCGCTAATCATTGATTAAGATGTATTAACGCCTATAAGTTCAGTTGTCATAAGATGGTATTTAACCCGGGTTAGCGCTAACCATGCTTCGAGCAACTGGGCCCAGGGAAGCTGACTACAACACTACAAACATGTAGGAAAAATATTTACCCGGGATTAACTTAACCAAAATTTTATTTGCTTGGAACGCTTAAAAGGATATTTAAATTAAGTTTTTTTTTTCTCGGAAATGTAGTTCAGGAAATCAGAAATAATAGTTCAAAATAGTAAGCAAACTGAAAATAAATGGTCATGTTGCCTGTACGCGAGTTATGTGCTTATGCTTACAAACACACCACATTTGTCTGACAACACTAAACAGAGTAAATGCACTAGACTGTCCCATATGTGGAAGTTTTTTGTCTTGTTGTTCACACACTCCACGTGGATTTGAAGGGAGACAATTTGCTGTGTTTGCACAACTTCCTCAGAGGTCATTTGACCTTTGGTTCCAATAAAAAGTGCCCCATGGAAAGTTGACTAATAAATGTTTTGGCACCCCCAGGTGAGATTCCAATGAGCTCCTTCAGATTGGTATGCCGGTTTTTATACGAGCTATAAAAAGATCACTGTTTAAACGAAGACTCTTAGGCATTTGACAGCAGAGCTCACTACAGTAAATTATGACCCTGGTAGAAGGATATTTATCTTTAAAATCGGCAGGCATGTGGTCATTGATCTTTGCCCTTGAGGGTCATACTGAAATGATGCTGACCTTTAGAAACATAAAATTAATCCAGGCTTAATTGCATTGGTCTTCCTTTTCAGGGGCATCTTCATCATTTCTCTAATTCATATTTGCTACATCATGAGGAGGTGAATGCCAATAATTAATGTTTTCACCTTCTTTTACTGGATTTAAATACTGAATTATACTCTTGAAAATGTCTTTATTGGGAAATCCAGACTAAAAAGCTAAATGTTTAACTGACTTCATAAATCTATCGACGCTAAATACTTTTGATTGTAAATCTTGGAAATATCCGCCTCGAATTGTCGGAGTTTTTCAGTAAGCTCGGCTTTCTCACAGTCCAGATCATGGATAGCTTTCTCACAGTCGTTTTATAGCTCCCTAGAATCTCTATAAGGAGAATCATCACGATGTCTTGGTTGATGACACTAGGTCAGGAGTTGCTGAGGTTTTCCTCAGTCTTTTTCGTTTCATCGGACTACTATGCTTTGGTGCTTTTCGTTTTACGAGCGAACACTTTTTCACGGAAAAGCGGATGGTACAGCAGTAGTTTTCAAAGTTTCCTCGCGACCAGCAAACGAACAAATATAACCCGAAGACTTGAAGTGGCGCAAACATACCCTTGATCGAATGTTTTGTCACTTAAAGTTAATCCAAGATCCCTTCGTATGGCAACAATCCATTCGGCTTGAACACACTACACGTCGGTCTTCTGGAAACTTCTGATAAAAGATTTTCACACCATTTTTCCACATAAATTTTCTTAGGACAGAATGGAATAGAGCAATTTTGAAGCATGATCGCTCACGATTACCATATGTAAACACCACAATATTTTCACGCCGGCCCTCGATGCCTCGTTTCCGTGCTGCTCTCCCAGATCATTCCGAGCGGCCGCCATTTTGGAATAAGGTGTATTATGCGGGAAAATTTCGTTTGAGTCGAGAAGAAAACAGCACCTCTTTCCTTTGGAGATGTGCTGAACCCATTTTCCAGAAATTTAGTGTTGTAGACTTTCAACGAAAACTCCGCATGATTTGTTTCGGAACGACCTTCTTCAAACGTGATATTCAAGCAGACAGAGTTGTTATGAAAGAGCGAATTGCGAACTGTGACGTTAACTTTCTGGCTTTTTTTAACCTGAACTGTAGCTGCTGT
>JAEMWC010000584.1:397500-417500 GCA_016490735.1 Pachyseris speciosa | reverse complement strand
GATCGGCTCCAGCGAGCACTCCTGAAGAGAAGTGTCTATTCGAATGTTTTCAAGCTTAGCAGAGAGAAAAAATGTTTTGAGAGAGCCAAAGTAAAGTCCAAATGGTGCCACTTAATTTAGAAGTAAACAACAACAGCTGACAGTGAGTATGGATGGCAACTCTCAAAACAGTTTAACGAGCTTTGCTCGTACGTGAACAAAAAGGCCTTATGTCCCGTGGGGGAGGGGACTTCAGTCCTAGTAATAGGCTAATGGGGATGTGCCTCTGGATGGGGTTGCATTTTCACGACTGGATTGACTATAATGGGGTTGCATTTTCAATAGAGTTACTAGAATGGGGTCGCACATTTTCGGGATTTGGGGGGTAAATCTACCAGAATATTTGCACTGTAGGGGAAAGGTAAAGTGTCCTACATTCACGTTAACAAACGTTTCAATTCATTTTAGGATGACCTACTTAAAAGGCTTTATACGGTAGATGCATAAACAGAAAGTGACTAAGTTGGGATCACGAAAATTACATTTGCCCAAAAGTGACTAAGATGGGGTCTATAATCGGCCACAGAAAAGACTATAACGGGGTAGGGGTTCTGAGAGGCCAGCGGCACATACCCAGCAGAAATTGACCCAAGTAACCCCCCCCCCCCCCCGGCCTTATGTGAACCTAAAAGCAAACCACTAGCCGGATAGTTTCGAGAATTAGAAAGCGTGCGTCCGGCTTCTGCAGCACAAAAGTATCCCGAGTTAACGCCCATAGAGCGTCTTGTTTTCTTAATTTACGGGTAGGCTATTCCATAGTAGCGGCCCGCTGTAGCCCAAGGCACGCTTACAATAGTTCGTAGACACTCTTTTTTTATAAGAATATATTTTATAAGAATATCGAGGCTGAAATTTGCGAGATCTTAAGAATATTTTAAGAATAAATCTGAGGCTGAAATTGTGAAAAGAATATAATTTGGTGCGATGAAAATCTGTAAATACCATATAATGATATGTTTTTACGTAACTTTCTACTCTTACTAGCTAGCAATAGCCAAATGTTCAATGATGAGCGGTACATGTGATGTATTTGTGCAGAACAAAATAGCAAACACTTAACTTGTAGTGGGATACCCCAATACGTCCTTAAACGGAAATGTCATAAGCTATAATTAAGAATATTACAAGAATATTTTCAGCCTAAAATCGACAGAAAAATAGGAATATTCAGCCTGGTCCGGAATAGTAATATTCTTATAAAAAAAGAGTGTACTTTGTTAGTCGTGTACTTGGTTACTGGAAACTTCATGATATTTCATGGAGAAAATTCCATCCAGAACTTAGAATAGTCATGGTAATGTATTTATTTTATACCGCACATATCACATAATTTCTTGGCGGTTTACAATTCTTCTGTGGGGCGAGATCGGACTAGAGCCTGTAAAGGTGCCTCTGGCAGCTGCCGTCAGTTCATATTTGATCTCACCCACCCACCCAACCCGCGAGTGAATACGAAAGACAGATGAAATCAAAGATAAATCAGAGTTTACGTCCCCTCTTGCTACTGTGTTCGAACACTGTGTGGGAAACAAGTGTCGTGAGACGGGACCTAGGGTTTATCTTCCTTATCCGAGAAGACTAGAAAGTCTAACCGTTTGCAGAACAAGGCAGCATTTTCTGGGTGTTTGTCCGGTCGGAGTTTGAACCCGGAACCTCTCTCACGGTTCCGTCCTCTGTAAACTGACACAACGAGTCTTCTTCATACGGTAAGTCATAACTACTCAAGTCGGAAGCGTATCACACGCTTCTGCTCAAGTAGATTAAGGCCTGGGTCTCAACTATCTGTGATTTTTATGCACAATTTTAAAAGAAACCGCAGTTAATACATTTAGTAGAGTTAGTAAGCGATAAAAAGACATTACAAAACAAAAACAAAAGCGGAAAAGGAGAAGAAAGAAACTGAAATATGCTGGTCACGTGATCGACCACGCCCACTCTGTTTGAAACCTCTTACCAACGATTCCTACTACATGTATTTGCGAACTATGTAGCTCCAGTTTCTCTTTATCAAGACATCGACCCTCAAAAGTGTTAAGGAAATCCACTCTGAATGGGTGGCCACCATACAATTTGAAACTGTAATTCGCGTTCATTGACTAATACCAGTCCTCCTCTAATTAAAAGTTACGTTAGCGGAAAGACGTTTAATGATGCTACCTCATTCCGACCGTTTTTTTGAAGACATTAGTAGTGGCCACTGCTGTTATGTACTACAATAAAACCTTTCGCTCTCTAACTAGTGGGAATATTTAGCCAAAGGATTTTTTGATAAAATAGGGCGTGTTTGGTCACGTAATCAAGTTATAAAGAATTTTAAACATGAAATTTTAAGATTCCTTGGTTACGACAAGCCTTAAACCATCAGTTTTAGAAACACATTACAAGTGACCACTCCCTAATTAAAAATTTTAAAATCTGCAAGAAACCAGGCCTTAATCTACCTGAGTAACATGAAATTTCCGATTTATACATAGGCTATCGGCTTTTTCATTGATTACTAAGGAACCGGTTAAAATCAAACGGTTTGACAAAACATTTCTTAAGAAATCGAAATAACATTAGTGTTGTTAGTCTGTGACTCAATGCTGTTGTTTTCGGTGTTTGTTGTTCTTCCTCTGATTACTTTATCAATTACTTAATCAGTTTCTAGCTTATTTGACGGAACTAACCTGTTCTAATGGTAAAGAAAACAAGGAGGAAACGAAATCCACAATGTAACCAACAAACATCCATCGAAAAGCGATACAAGAGAAACGATCCTCCCTGGACGCTGCGGGGGCGAGTGAGTACAAAATTCACCTGACGTAAGTTTTCCAGTAGTTACTCGTTCGAAAACGAAATACCTCCCTTCACGTCACTGACGTGTGAAAATGAAATTTAGGTCCAAATTAACATTAAAGTGCACCTAAACCCAAAAAATTTTTTTCGCTAAAATAAATCTTTGCACCTGTTTGAAACGCATTGCGCCTTTTTTTAGCAAATCTTGACTAGTTATTTTGACTTTTCTAGGGTGTTAAAGTTGCAAAATCTGGCCCCACGACCGAGTCAGAAGGGGCTTGGGTCTATTCTCGATTTGACGTCACAAACTGCTTTGCATGCATGTTTACAAAGACTTAATGCGATGTAAATCAGTTTGTGACGTCAAATCGAGAATAGACCCAAGCCCCTTCTGACTCGGTCGTGGGGCAGACGATGGCCAGATTTTGCAACTTTAACACCCTAGAAAAGTCAAAATAACTAGTCAAAATTTGCTAAAAAAGGTGAAATGTGTTTCAAACAGGTGCAAAAATTTATTTTAGCGAAAAAAATTTTTTGGGTTTAGGTGCACTTTAAAACATTTCAGTTTAGAAAAATTTTTGTAGCAAAAATATTATTTTGAAGCAAGACAACCTTCGATTTTTCAAAAGGAACTTCTTTGAAAGGTGCCCTAGAGAACGTTAATGGGTCATGTTTCCGAGATAATCTTAGCTTGCATCCAGATCTCAGTTTTACGCCTTGAAATGTGACCGTGGGAAATATGGGTACGACATTAACACAGTATCACATACAGTCCAAGAGAAAATAAGTCCCCTTATTTTCTCTTGACAGTCTCACTGAATAATTCTTTCTCTCTACTCAGACTCAGATGGACTCAATAAAACAGAGAGAAGATTTGATTCTTATTCGAAACCTTAATGATATTCAACCCTCTTCTTCCCCAATTGGGCTTGCTCCACACTGAACTGTGGGCGCATTCTTTAGGGAACATTACGGAACAGGATTATTAGAAATTTAAAGAAAGTTTTAGTTTTAATTTGGAGGCATGATACGGGAAAGGCGTCTTTAGCGTCGGAGAAAGGAGAAACGAGTCAATTCTCAGCAAAATTATCGACTAGTGTATCCTATTTATCACGGAACAAAATATTTTTCCTATGGCTCTTACATAGAGACGGGATTTCCGACAATCAGCAGACCCACGATTACGGTGTCCTGCTGTAGGTCGTTGGGTAATTAAAATTTCCAATTAGAAAAAGGTGTCCCGAAGTGCCATAGCCAAAGAGTTGCGGAGGTTTTGGCAAAGGCAAAGTTGATAAGGAAAAGTCTTCTGGAAACAGCTGAAAGCAAACAACACAAAATGCCAACGGGTTGTTGCAGCTCATGGTAACAGCAAAACTGGGTGTCCTGTGTGCTCTGGGAGTAATGAGTGCTCCCCGCAAAGGGTAACGGGATACATAAGTGACAAAGATGGCGGACGGTCCGGCAGGATTCCATTTCGATGAACTGAACAAAATTCGGGTGTTAGAGCCCGAAATCAGCCAACAGACACAAGAGCTGAAGGAGGATTGCAAAGAATTTGTCGATAGTAAGTCAGGAAGCGTTATATGTGTTACTCTTTTCGGAAAGCTAGCTTTTTTGTCGTAATCTGTGATCGTAAACAATTCATTGTCTGTCGTTGCGTTGCATTGACAGCTTTACACGTACATTCAAAGTCATTTTCGTTTCTTTTTGACTTCAGAAATTGGAGAATTTCAAAAAATTGTTGGTGGATTCATTGATATGGTCGATGCGCTAGCGAAGGAAGTGGAAAAGGAGAAAATGAAGGTAAGATTTATTGTTTCGACAT
The DNA here is from genome assembly GCA_016490735.1 of Pachyseris speciosa. Classification (NCBI taxonomy): domain Eukaryota; kingdom Metazoa; phylum Cnidaria; class Anthozoa; order Scleractinia; family Pachyseridae; genus Pachyseris; species Pachyseris speciosa. Next base: position 412,858 of record JAEMWC010000584.1, on the reverse strand, counting down.
ACATGTATATGCATGTTTGTAAACGAAATGCCATCTCCTTGGTGATCAGATGCGTCCAGTGTAAGCTCTCTTTCGTAATTACACCAGCACAGAATGCTCCTTTGGTTTGCTCTCACGTGCATTTCAAAGATTTGAATTTACACATACCTGGGCTAAACTACAGAATACAGGGCCAATTTTGTGGGATTTTATTTTTAACCGGCTAGGTGGCTCGCCAATCAAACGGCTCGCTAGTCAACTTGAATGGCTCGGTGGCTTACCAGTCAAACAGCTCGCCAGTCAACTTAAATGGCTCAGCAGCTCGCCAGTCATATGGCTCGGCAATCAACTTGAACGGCTCGGTGGCTCGCCAGTCATACGGCTCGCCAGTCAACTTGAAAGGCTCGGTGGCTCGCCAGTCAACTTGAACAGCTTGGTGGCTTGCCAGTCAGCTGTGGCTCGGCGGCTACTGCTGTAAGGCTAGACACTCTCCACAAGTAAAGACCAAGGCTTTATAAAATTTGAGTTTTAGTCATCTTTGCCACGCTAAGTTTCCTGTTCACAATACCGGTTTCTTCCCTGATTTTATTTGCTTCTCCTTCGCATGCACACCTTCTTCGTCGCCATATTTATTTAGTTCTCATATTTGTTCCCAGGTCCTTGCTCATCACGACCGTGCTGATTGCAATCATATTTTTCCATAACCCATCCACTGAACTCATATTTTTTACCTGCCTCCCCCTCCCCCATGCAAAATACAGGAATCCACAACAGCATATTTTCTATTTCATACATTTTAATTGATTTCAATATGTCAGAAAAAATTGTTCATTTCAAGGTGTTCAAAAACAAAACTCAGAGCTGTATACAGAGTCATAGATAATGCTCCATTAATTAACAATCGCAATATAAAAACACAAAGCATGCAATTTTTGCCACACCCCTAACTGGGACTATGTAAACTCTTCTTGTCATTTAAAAAGACAGCAAACAAATCTTTGTCCTTATTGGTATGACGCCATAAAAATTCCGCAAGATAGGATGAGTATTTGTCCTTTCATGCACCGAAAACAGGCAAACTCATTTCTAAATGGCACCACTGTCCTTCGATTTTGTTTATGTGATATCCCTTGCTGTTTACAAACTCTTTGGAGTGGTTCACGGTCTCATGTATGTATCCGTGTTTAGCTAAATTGTGGTAATATTTCCAGCAGTCCGACAGGATTGTTGTTCCTGGCTCTATCCACTGCTTAAGGTGGCCGAACACAGTTTCCGTGCGGTTTGTTGTTAATTTTATAGCAGAAACAAAAATTCTGAATGATTGCACTAAGTAGTCATCTATATCAATTCCTCCTCATTTGACACTCCAATCCTGATTTTGCTTAGAACATTGCTGCTTTATTCACCACAAAGAACTAAACATACATTTCACAGACAGTCTTGCTTTGATTCGAACTGAAGCCCATCCAAGAAAAATGTCGAGCATTGCAAACAGAGGACGGTTTGTTTGTGAAGACCAATAAAGCAGCTGTCTACAAAGTCTTAGAAGGATTTTCCAGGCCACTATGCTTTAGAAGATGTGAAAACACTCAGCAAAATTATACTCGACTCTCGTCTTGGAGTCAATGCTTGTGAAATTTTAGACAAAAGCAAAACAATGACGATGGAATCTGCACTCAAAGAACTGATTTACCTGACTCGACTGCATGTAGTTATGCCCCTCAACAATCCTTCAAGGAAAATTGTCTAATTCGTCTGACGCTGATGTAATGAAAGAGGGATTAGCGAAGAAACTCGCTGACTCTGGCATCAGTTACCAGCACCTTCGACAGCTCTTTGAAAAACAAGGCAAACAAGGCCTTCTAGCCATTCTTGCAAATCCAGCAACAACATTAGTCGTCTAATCTGCTCGTCGTTTAGTTTGTGGTACTAACCCAGTTGTACTCCACCGAATTCTCAACCATTTTAACAGAGGATTACAATAAGAAAGGGAGAAAACCGCACATTCTCTGATTGTTTGTTGTTGTTTTTTTGCATGAGAGGAACCCAGCTAAATGCTGCACATGCGCAGTTGATCGAAAAATTGAGACTGAGTGCTTTTGCAGCTTTGCCAGAAGCATGCTGATTTCTAACGATCCATTCGTTAGAATTTCAAGATACAGACTGTATTTGGCAAAAAATACTTCATGAACCAAGTGAATTATCTATCCCCAAAAATCTGAAATTTAACAGAGGGAATTTTAAATAATACAGCACATGGAGTGAAAACAACAAACAGCGAATTACAAAAACTGTGTCTGTCAAAATTTTATTAGAACAGTGTTGACAGAAGAGATTTTATGTGAATTCGTTGTTGGCAAATGATGACAAAAATCTAACGACTGAAATTTTTTTAAATAAACAAAAACAATCTTTTAAGCCTTGTTTTTAACTGGTCCCATTACCATGGCAACAGCACACCCCTTTGCCAAAATGCGACAATAAACCCCTCTTAGGTTGATCTTGACTCTAGTGAAAAATGGGCACCCGAGTGTAAATAGGTGAAACATACAGTTATGGTGAATTAGGCATAGGTACTTGAAAACTGTGTTCGGCCACCTTAATGAGAGCCAAAAGTGTAGCCTCGCTTCTATCCTCAACTGCCACTAAAAAACACTTCCTGGAATCCTCCTCGATGCGTCCAAATACCCATTGTCCTTCGACCCTGTGCCCTCTGTGATATTTGCGCTTTCCTATTTTACTCTCGTCAATTTGTACCACTTTTCCATTGCCACCTAACTTTTCACTTTTTTCGGCAATTATTGTAACTTCGCATGTTTCTCTACAGAACATGTCCCAGTCCACGGTTGTTTTGGCGTTAATTCGTAGCTGCTTCTTGATTTGGTCTTGGATCAATCCCTCCGTCCACCAGTAGGTAAACTTCATCACCTCTTCTAGCGTCAAATTGCTCTCCGTGAACCAGCTTCCTTTTCTGATGCTCGCAGTACTTTTGTGCCATTTGTTTTTTGTTCTCTGCTGGCATTCCTACCGATATCCATCCAACCTGCCAGTACACTCTACAAGTTCCATGTCCTCCTTGCAAACAGAGCAGATGTGTTTGGAGGCAATCAATCCTTCATTCATTAACCATCAAATTAAACTGTCTCTGTTACAGACTAATTTGTCTTAAACATCATCGTAAGTCCAGTGCGATTTTCCTGCACCCTCTTTTTGCTGGTAGCCTTCGACTCCACTTGCATACTGCATACCACAATCTTTTGTATTTCTGCTACTGCCTGCCTGAACACCAAAAGTTCTATACACTTTACCATCAACTCTGACTCTCAACATTTTCCTTTTTCAGAGGAAGAAACACACAGTCAAGTGAATTCTGGCCACTTTTCATCCTACTTTTCAACTCAGCAAGCAAAAATCTTTCCTTGTGAATGGTCCATATTCATTAACGCTAAAGCACTAAAGCGACTGCCGAGCCATCAAGCCACTGAGCCACTCTCTAATAATTATATCTACTTCGTTCTTAAAGCACTAAAGCGACTGCTGAGCCGTTGAGCCACCAAGCCACTCTCTAGTAGATCTACCTCGTTCTTAAAGTACTAAAGTGACTGCTGAGCCATTGAGCCACCGAGCCACTGTCCAGTATATCTACCTCATTCTTAAAGCACTAAAGTGACTGCTGACCTGTCAAGCCACCAATCCACTCTCCCGTATATCTACATTGTACCTTGTTCTTAAAGCACTAAAGTGACTGCCAAGCCGTTGAGCCAAGCCACTCTCCAGTATGTCTACCTCATTCTCAAAGCACTAAAGTGACTGCCGAGCCGTCGAGCCACCGAGCCACTCTCTAGTATATATCTACCTCGTTCTTAAAGCACTAAAGTGACTGCCAAGCCATCGAGCCACCAAGCCACACTCTAGTATATTTACCTTGTTCTTAAAGCACTAAAGCAACTGCTGAGCTGTTGAGCCACCGAGCCCTTCTCTAGTATATCTACCTCGTTCTTAAAGCACTAAAGTGACTGCCAAGCCGTCGAGCCACTGACAAGCCTTTATCCCCAAAATTTGGCCCTGTATTCTGTAGTTGCTCCCATACCTGATTAAGTTGATACAGGTTCACGATCGTGACATCTCACCAACTTATGAAATAGCACAATAAAAAGACTTAAATACTTTACATAGGGGACCTCTTTGTACAAGCCTTTGGTTTCCTGTCGTCTCCTCGCCACTTGCTATTTCCTTTTGTATTATGTACTTATCCTTTTTTCTTTACCTCAACTGTGCATTTTTTTAATTTCTTAGTTTATTTTCTTTAGTAATTTTAAGTAAATTGTGTCATTTTTGTGAATCAAACCTTGCAATGTTAGTGGTGAATAAAAAAACTTAACTTGAACAGTCACACACACTATGAAAGATACCTTTAAAGAACATGAGTTAAAATGAATTTACATTTCTTATATTTAAGTTAAAAAGCTTTTAGACACTAAAATTACTGTAATTACATTGTATTTAAAACCTTCGATCTCATAAATCAATTGAACTTAAATTGACAATCTCCTTTAGAAGCTGATTTGTTCCAATGATTGATAGTTCTTGGACAATATAAAAACTTCAAAGCATCTTTGTTAGCCTGTGGGCTTACGTACTTGACCTGATGGCGTCTTCTTGTTCGGAAATAAACATACCTTAATCAGCTTTGCTCATGGTTTGCCCTTTTGTAGGCCATTGGCTCAAGAAATCTTTTGAAATCAATTGCTAAGCAAAGAGAAGCACAACAGCAACAGCTTCAAGCGTTGATTGCTGAGAAGAAAACACAACTTGAAAGGTAAGAAATTAGCCCAGTAGGGGGTACTCCCATTGTAAGCTGTCTGGGTGTACGATGCTGTCAAGGGTATAGTTTTGAAGCAATTTAGTCTGGGATTGGATTTGGAAATCAGATTCCCTGCTAGCAGAGGTCAGGAGAGAGACCTCTGCTGGTGCCCTACAAGTTTCCTGTTTTGCAAGCGCAAGCGTTCCCTTAACTATGAATGATGTATTGGTCACATGCAACCCAACTCAGCAAAGTGGTTTCGCATGAAATTTGCAGCAGCCGTATTATTCATCACCAGGTTGTTTACATTCCAACTTTTATCCATAACAAGACGCTCTATGAGCATTAACTCGGGATACTTTTGTGCTGCAGAAGCCGGACGCACGCTTTCTGATTCTCGAAAACTATCTGGCTAGTGGTTTGCTTTTGGGTTCACATAATGCCGTTTTGATCACGTACGAGCAAAGCTCGTTAAACTGTTTTGAGAGTTGCCATCCATATTTGTTGTCAGCTGTTTTTGTTTACTTCTAAATTAAGTGACAACATCTGGACTTTACTTTGGCTCTCTCAAAACATTTTTTCTCTCTGCCAAGCTTGAAAACATTCGCATAGACACTTCTCTTAGCATTATTGGTTATTCAAAACTCGAAAACACAAGGTGAATCGTTTCCTTGTATGTGACATGTTTCTCAGAAACAATCCAGATGTCACACATTGTGAAAAAACCTCGAAATTCAAACTGCTCTATTTTCAAAACCAAGCATGTGACTTGACTGAAAACAGGCCAGCAGATATATATTTTTAAAATGTCATTTACCTGATGAAGGTAAAAAATCTAAATGTTTAATTTTAGTTTTTTGCTGACGTCACGTGAAAACCAAAAATTCGCAAACTTGTCTCTAAATATAGAACTGTCACAGCGATCCAAACAACTTTGCTATTTTCTTAATATAGAACTGTCACAACGTTCTAATTCGAGTCGATACTCACAGCACGTGCAAGGCTTCCAACCTTGTCTTAAATTCGGTAAGCCTTTTCACGCGGACAAACTCTACTGGATTTAAGTCTTCACAACAGCGACAGAGTTGGGACAACATCCGGATCAAATTAAATCAAAACAGCTTGGCGACTTTCTAAATATAGAACTGTCACAACGTCGATACTCACAGCACGTGCGAGGCTTCCAACCTTTTCTTAAACTCGGCAAGCCTTTCACGGGGACAGTCTGTACTGTATTAAAATCTAGCTTCACAACTGTGCTGGAAACTTTGTTCCAGCGGTCAAAGTGGATTATTTTTGTGCTTACGTATTAAATGGAAGGTATCACATTACGAAAACAACTAACCGTCGTGTGATGTTAGCCTTTCGACCTTTGGACTATGTGGTTTGCTTTAACCAATGAACACACCATCATGTGCCTGCTATTATGCATTGGCCACTCAAAACACCGGAACATAATTGTATTGTGCATTTTGCTGCACAGGAAAAAAAAAAGACTGAAATCTAACGCATTTTATAACTCGTGATACTTACAGTATCCCGAGTAATTATCACAAAGAAATGATCGATTAAAAAAAACTACTCGTCATAGTCAAGAGCTTTAATGATAATAAGACTTACCAATAAACAATGCAATGTGACTTGTCAATGACGATTCCAAGTAAACGTTCTCCTAGTTTGGGAATTACTTGATGGTTTACAACAAGCTCTAAATGCTCTGGGCTCACTTATGCGATTTCTAGGCCTTCAAGGGATGGCAAGTCACCTTCGATCTTGATAGCTTTGATTCCCAGTCTTTAACACAATAATATCTGGTTCTTTATGAAGGAGATATTGTAACTGTCAAGGGAAGAAATGGCCACGCCCTATTTGCCTGCTTGCTTGCTTGATCTCCCCGCACAGTGTTTGGCAATTCAAGGAATTGACTGGATCGCAGGCTACCGATTTAAAAGCTTGATCAAAGTGCGTTTTGCTTTCAGTCAATTATGGTACAGTGGGCTTAGAAGTTTTCAGCAGAGAATAGAAACAGAACAAGCGCATTCCTGTGTAATGGAAACCGGTTCTCAAAAACCGGTTGGTTTCGTCCAAGAATGTTGATGAGAACTCATTGGGCACCGGCAGAAGTCTCTCTCCGTTCTCGCTGCCAGAGACCTTTGCTAGCAGGGAAGAAATCAGAGAGTTCTGGATTGGATATCATTTTATGCAAAATAAATCAGTACAGGCCTGTCATTCAGGGTTTGATGACAGGGATTCTTTCTGCACATTTTGGGTTAGATCCCCATCTTTGTGGGTTTAAAAACAGCACATTGGCTATACCACAACAGCTGGAATCCTTGGCTGGTTTTTATATATCTCTACTTACCTCAAAACTGAGTGACAACCTTGCAGTACCATATATGAGGAATTTTTCTAAGCCTACACGTAGAAACCAAAGAGCCTAGACAAACAGAAACAGGAATTTTGGAATTTACAAATACTTTCTGTCCACTTCATTGCAAGTCTAATAGTATAGTATGGGCAGGTAAGCAAATAAAATGAAAGATTTCAGCATAATCATAATGTACACTGTACTGTATTCTTTTGACAGATTCCGTGTGCAACATGAGGCTTTACAAAAGGTTGAAAGCGAACAGAATGAGTTTATAGAGCAGTTTATTCTACAAAAGTGATTGTTAATCCCAAGTAAGATAATTTTTTTCTGCCTTCTTATTATGTGAAAGATCACATATAGTTAGAAGCCTCACTGACTAACTGCTTGGTTAGCAACGATCATTGCATGAGGATGTAAAAAATTTCCAAACATACAACTAAATAGAGTAATTGAAAAGTAAAATTTTCCTTTTTGTTTTGTTGCAGGTGCATCTTTATAAAAAGTAAATTAAGTTGACATTGTAAATACTTTTCACATATATGTACTAATGAGATTAAGAGACTACATTTTTTTCTTATTGAATAAATGCATTCATTTGGCTCTTCAAAACGTTGAGTGATTTGATGGTAAAGTTTTCTCTCAAAGACAAACATTAACTAATGACAAAAGTAAAGCTGTAAATATATACCATACATATACTGTACATGTACCATTTTATTTTGTTCACTTTAAAGGCTATTTTTACAATGCAGTTTTTTGGATTGCAAATAGACCCTTTCTGAAGAGTTGAAAGCACATGCCAACAGCACTGCAAGACTGGTGAATGTTCCCCCCCCCCCCCCCCCAGTCTATTCTTGTTTTTCTCCTCGCTCCAGTCCACACTATTGAAAAGCTCATATATTTCCTCTTGCTTTACACTGTGAACACTGATTAATATAGACAACAGACACATCACTTTGACCCTAGTGACACTTACTCTCTGATAACCTAATAACACATACATGTAACATTTGCGGAAGTTAGGGTAAGCCATCTCCTGTGGCTTAAAGGGGTTGTGAAACAGTGGAAATAATTTTTTTGTCTTTCTCATGGACTTCTGGGACCCCTTTGTGTTAAAAAAAAATTAGTTTTAATTTATCCCAAATTTTGACTTAACACTGTCATGAAAAATTAATACTCATGACTATTGTGCCAACAGCTTCAATTTTACATAGACTTTCTTAATTTTGAAAACTACCTGATCAGGTTGTTGTTTTTTTTTTTGGAGGGGGGGGGGGGGGGGGTTGTTTAAGAATAATACTTTTTTTCTCATTTTCTATTTCTTAATGAGGCTGCTATGGGTTATTTCATTACTGTAGTGTTTGGGAAACAACTTTCCACCTCAGCAAATTACAAACACCTTAAAAACTGAACTCTGTTGCTGGGTGATATTTCAAGACTACCAGTAACTCTTAACATCATAGCGGTTGCCATGACACATTAGCTCCACAAAAGGGTCTCTAAATACCAGTTTCCACTCTTGATTTTGCTCTGTATTTTCACTTCAATGAGTTGCACACACGACTTTTGATAGAAAATTGGATTTTTTTTAATTTGCTGAGGCATGCATTTTAGCAATTTTAGCAAAATTATGTTAAATGGCTCTAACATTGTTACACAACATTTTTTGTTCTCTGGTAATGTTATAATGGTTAGCATAGCAGCTTAACCCTATGGAGCCTCCTTAATTAATGAATGAGAGCCTTTCAAATGTTGTTACAGTGGAATCCCGATGAAACGAACCCGAAGGTAAAACATACCAACAAAGGTAAAAATTCTTCAGTCTTAAAAAACTCATTAATAATTCATGAAGAAAATACAAAAGAAATTAATTTTTAATGAGAGTCTTTATATCTGACAAAGACATGACTAAATTTTACATCCGATTTTCTAGGCCAAAATAACCCAAAATCTAAATTTTAGTGCAAGAATGGATAGATGTACAATAAAGTTTTTTAAGCTGTTCAATAAATTCGCAATTCATGTTTTATCAAGTCCTAAAACACTTGGCTGTGCTTCGTGTTTTAAACTCTATTAAACACTCCAGCTCATTTATTAAACATTACATAAAAATCTTCAATTGTGAAATACTGCTTGTTTCAGTCTACGGTTCCTTATATGCTTTCAAAGAGTGTTCATAGTTATGATATCTGCATAGCTAATATTCTATTTGCTTAATTTTAACACAAAACAATTATTAACCAAAGCCAGACATAACGAAGGTCTTTGGACACTTTTTTCTCGCAAATTATTTCTGAAGGGGTTTCGTTTATAATGAATTTCCATTATAACGAACCCATTTTACTAGTTATGTTTGGGTTCCACTGTAGTGTTGTAGTCAATTATGGCCCCCAGCATGACGTCGGTGATGATGGCGTAAGCGGCCACCCAGGCTGCCTTTAGTTTGGGTGTGAAGGCTTCTCCCAATCCATCCTCCAGAACCGATAAAAGCGCTTGCCCAACATACTAAAGGAAGAGAGGTTCAAACATTACTTCTCCATAGTTGGTAGCTTTCATTTGAAAAGTGATGCCCTATGTTTACAACAACAATCGAGGCCAAAAGTGTTGGGACAAATCTTATTTGCACTGTTCCTATACAGTTTTGCGGGCAGCAAATGCCCTTTACCCTCTTCCCCACCCCCTGTACAATGTTGAGCACAACTGCCACAAATGTTTTCCCTATCTTTGTTTTTTTGTTCTTGGCACGCAACAAGTCTTACTGTCTGAGACAAAAGCCCTTTCCGTCATGCCATAATTTTTATAGCCTAAAATTCATTAACCATGCAAGTGGAAAGCATATACCGTAAAAGCTCTATTAAGCCCCTGGGGGCTTATTTAATTTCAGGCATTATTAAGGGGGGGCTTATTAGAGATGGAGGGCTTAAAACAGAGAGGGAGGGGGGGGGGCTTATTTCAAATCTGAAACGCACCATTTTCATTTTAAAACAGTATTTGTACGAAACTCAAACACATGCAGTGGAATTTTATTATTTAATAAAGACCAGCAAGCAGTATCATGTGTTTGAGTGTATATTTGATTAAAAGAACAGAACAGAACAGAACAGAATACTTTATTTATCCACGGTTGTCTCGTCAGGTATATCTATAATTAATTAAAATTTAAATTTAAAATTACAACTAATTATATATTACTACTTTTTATTTATTTACTAATATAAAAATATAAAATATAATACCCTGCTTTCCACGAGAGCCCTGCATTTCTAATCTAAAAACTGTAGCTAATTGTAGTAAAATGACCTGACTACCGCAGCCCGGCTTTGAAGCTTTCTAGTGTTTCTGCTTGCTGTAACCCAACTGGCAGACTATTCCAACGCACTGTACCAGTATAGCTAAAGCTATTTTTCAAGTAGTTTGTGTGGGGCTTTGGAATATTTAGTTTGCCCTCGGCATCTCTCAAGGAGTATAGGGTGTCACGGTGTATAAACATGGATCGCATATATTCAGGAGTGAGTCCATTTAAAGATTTGTAAACCATGACAGCCTTATGTAAGCTTTTTTGTGACTCTAGTTTTGCCAGCCAAAGATTTCAATAAGAGGATCGGCACTAGTGTCATAGCCAGAAAAGGTTAAAATCCTAGCTGCTCTGTTTTGAAGCTTTTGTAGCTTGGCTGCTAGGGTTTTGCAACAGCTATCCCAAACTTCACAGCAATAGTTGAAATGGGGCTGAACTAATGAGTTAAATATGGTCATCAAGGTGTTTACAGGGACGAAAGGTCGTACATGTTTCAGTGCGCTAATACCAGATGCAATCTTCTAAGTAATTTCATTTATATGTGTAGTCCATGTGTAGTCCATGAAAGGTTAACATCAACATACACACCCAGAAACAAGCCAATTGGGCCAAGTGAAGTAGATTTCGCAACAGGGAATAAGAGGGACTAGTTACAAAATCTTGTGTCCCAAAAGGGGAGAGGGTCTTATAAGAGAGGGGGGCTTATTACAAAATCTGGCTTCCAAACGGGGGGCTTATCAGAGAGGGGGGGGGGGGTTAATAGATATGGGGGGCTTAATAGAGCTTTTACAGTATGCCAACTCTCTCGGTCTCTGTTGGCTATTTTCTCCTTGCACCTGTCTGATCACACTGTTCTGTGTTCCTCACCGCCCCGGGCTCTCTGCACTGTTGATAGATGGCGCTTTTCAACTATCCGAAAAGGGGCTGCCACCAGTCTACTCTCTTGGATAAGGAACAAATCTCACGGTCTCCCATACAGGTCAACAAATCTCCCCAATAAAAGTGAGTTGGGGATTTAATTCTATAGAAACTATTATCTCAATTAAAAACTTACGTAAGTACAAAAGACATCGTTTCATTCGTTTCATTCATTCATTGAGCTACAACAATAATAATAATAATAATAATAATAATAGTAATGATTATGATGATGATGATATTATTTAACAATTTATGTAATATTTACAAAATAAATGCAAAAATTATCAAGTTACGAACTAAGGAAACTATTAATCCTTTGTTAAAAATGCTTGTCTAATAACTTTCACTTGCTATTAATTTCTTGTATTGAAGATAAATCAAGGACATAAGAAGAAAACAAGATAATGGCTCAGCTTCCGTAAAATGTGACAAAAACTAGCCTCAAAACTTACTTTATAAAATAATAGGTCTAAACATAATGGATGGATAATGGATGCCTATAAATTATTCTTTTGTTCGTATTCAAAATAGCCTGACTGACGTCGTTTCTGAGATAAAAATTCTAGGAGGGGGTAGATTTCTTTTGGAGTGGGTGGGTGGGTGTATCGATTGCTTAGAGGAGGGGGAGGGGGAGGGGGAGGGGAGGTTGGCAAATAATGAGGGTTTGGCTGGATGGGGGTTGGCAAAAAAGAAAAATCTCCAAATTTGAGATCTCCAGAGAATGGTATCTCTGCAAAAGAAAGAGTCCTGGAATATGGGAAAATCTTACCCCGAATTCTGTCTCTGTCAGCTCAAACATCACGTGTACTCGGCCCAGTGCCTTCAGCTCTGGGATTAACACATCTGGGTTATCCAAGTTCTGCACTGCTAGGTCTACAGCGTTCATAACTTTTAGAGCATGCTCAGTGAACTTTGGACCTGACAAGTCATTGCCAAATGGGAACAAGTTTGTCAAGTGAGGTGCTATCTGAAATAACCTGTAAACAGAATGAAAATAGTTATTATCTGGGTTTGAAAGTTATCAATTCGTCGTCAATCGCAAACTCTTTAGTGCATCAAGATTATCTTTGACGCATAAGATGAAACTTCTGCTCGATTCACATTCTGCGAATTGGCACTTTAAATATTTTTGAAATCAAATTCTTATCCCGCAGTCTTCATAGACAACGCGAGATTTTGTGGGGTTTTTACAAGATGTCCGTGGCGGGGTCATGGAGGTTGGTCAGCAGTCACTTTACGTGCCTTAGCTCATGTATCCCGCCTGAGAACTCACTGTTCCATATTCAACTTGTAAGAGAAAAGGAAGAGGTGGGGGTAGAGCCACTTCAAGCGGACATGCTACCTTTGTCACCGGCATCAGCCGCACCCTCAAGTTCTTCAAACTCCCGCTTCTGCCACCATGTTATTGTGAATGAGGAAGAGACCCGACTCGATTCTGCCACTGTAGTTTTTCCACCATTGTGGTGCTCCCTAAACTTCGGGATACAGGATATTCGTCATCCCGCCTGAAAGGAGAACTTAACGTTTCCACCATCACGCTGTTATTTGTTCCCGTTTCTCGAGGCTCCCGGTAATTACCGGGTCTGCTAAGCTGTATTGTTTTCCATTCCAGATGAGAGTTTCAAACGTTTTGAAAATCGTACAGCAAAATTAAAGTTATCAGCTACAGAAACAAAGTGGACTTCATTAGAGGTCATAACACACCCGACTTTTCTTGAGGTTTTGATTTCAAAATATGGTTTCGGGCTCGTTAAGTTAAAGAAACTTTCAAGAAACGGGCCTCAAGTTCAGAACTACGTACTGTACTCACTTGTGAAATAATAGTTCTCCATGATCTTTCTTGTTGGGTAGTACCTTCTCCCATGAACTACGGATCATTTCAACTTGCAGATCGGTCAATTCAGGCACTTTGCTGTAATAATAAAGAGGCAGTAATTAGTGACTGGAACTTATTTAAAAGAAATAACACAGTGCTTCCTCTTTGTTCAAAATTCATGTAATATATCAAAAACGAGTGCGATTGCTACATCGGGGTATCCAGGCACCGACAAACAGATGAAAATACGATGCCGAAGGCCGAGTGATTTTTTACTATTTGTTACTTACATAGTTTATATCATTATCCCTGAAAAACCCCGATGGGGAGAGGATAATTACACTCTCATTCGTTCTTGATATATTACTTTTCAAATTCATTAATAATTGGTCTTGAATGTATAAAATTCATATATTTCAACTGCGGCTTAGTAAACAATGAAGATGTGAATGATGGTCGCAGTTATCTGAGTTATAAACACTACTAAAGAAGTAGTAAAAATAAAGCATGAAAAAATTCAGGCTTGTATGGGAGTCGAACCCATGATCTTTTCTTCTTCAGCATTAAAAATTCATAACCCTAGCCCACCAATCAACAGCCGTATACCACATCACATGGATGCGTTTGGATACCCAATGAAAAAGTAGATGAAAGTCTTTAAAGTTTTGGGTATAATATCTTATTATATCCAAATCTCAGAAGACTTGGATACAATATCCAAATGTCTACTGATTCTACTTGGACACAATATCCAAATGTCTACTGATTCTACTTGGACACAATATCCAAATGTCTACTGATTCTACTTGGACACAATATCCAAATGTCTACTGATTCGCAAAAAAAATCATGTGACATACCGTAAAAGCTCTATTAAGCCCCCGGGGAGCTTATTTAATTTTCAGGCGTCATTAACGGAGGGCTTATTAGAGAGGGGGCTTATTTCAAATCTGAAACACGCCGTTTTCGTCTACTGCAGTGAAATGTTATTATTTAATAAAGAGCAACAAACAGTATTATACTTATACTTATATTTAACGGACTTCGAAACGGGGGCTTATTAGAGAGGGGGGATTAATGGAAACGGATGACCTAAAGAGCTTTTACGGTAAATAAATTAATTCTAACTAAATAACGTCTGACGCAAACAACAAAAATATTTCCTTCAAAGAATGTACAGCGTCCGAGATGGATATCGTCCACCCTACTTATTTGCAACCTTGTACACGAACTTTGATAGCCAGTAGTTTAGACTTTTTCATTCATGTTTTCAATGCTTTCAGTCAACTCTTGTACATCCACACCAATGCCTCGTTCATCTTTGAACAGTCCGCCTGGCTCAATGGTGCAGATCTTGAGTGCTCCTTGGTCTTGCAATTCTCGAAAAATCTGTAAGGGCCATTTGTTCTTGTAAATTGTAGATTTCGGACCAGAATTGATAATACAATCCTTTTCCTCGTCGAAAGATTTGGGCATCCGAAACCTTGAACTTGTCTCATCCATGTCGCACAAAAACTGAATATGATAGACACTAAATTATAGGAGCCACGTCACGGTCTTTGGATTTTGAAACGTTTAGCCTCAATTTTTCAAACAAGGTCATTTGAAATCCGTTTCAATCTTCTTCATCCTTCACCATCCTCGTCATATTTGCACTTATTCTTGTCTCTTTGGTGCTTATCTTCCCTGAAAAATTGTTATTTTACTGTTTCCCCTTAATTAAATGCATTTTTTATGTCTCTAATCTAATAATGACCCAAAATATCGTGACCGAGCTCCTTTGTGTTGGATGACTCCCAAATGACATATTCCATCCAAAGCGTTTTTATCACATTCTGTATAGATATTGTAACAATGACAATAAAATAATAAATAATAATAGTCGGCCACTCGTTTAAGAAGCTATACCAAAAACTCGTCCTTCGTGCTTCATCGGGTTCCAAACACTTCGAAACAAAAAAAGTACTCGACCTTCGGCGTCGTGCTTTCATCTGTTTCTCGGTGTTTGGTTACCCCGATGAAGCACTCACACACGTTTTTGATATACTACTTAAATTCGAGAAAACGTTTGCACAATCTAACTTCCAAGCCGGATGCTCGTGTTATAAACGCCCGACTAAAAATATGGATAATTAAAAAATGATTAAATATGTATATATTAACCCGAATCAT
>JAEMWC010000584.1:345000-392500 GCA_016490735.1 Pachyseris speciosa | reverse complement strand
GGAATAAAACTAATATTCCATTTAACATACTTGCTATGATATAAGAACTGTACACAGATTCCAAAAAGAAGTAAAGAACTTACCTCCCGGGACTTGCCTGCGGGTAAAAATTAGTCAGAGAGAAGATTTTACTCCATCCGTTTATGCAATACGCAGTGTGTTACAAAGGAAATCTTGTGAAAATCTTCCCTCTGAACTCAAGACCTGAAGCAAGACCAAACAAGCATGCCATATGATGTTCAGTGAAACAAAATACCCGAGCCGCAAAAAGTGCTCTTTGTTCAGTCACGCTAGCGCAAAACAACATCTTATTGCATTCTTACTCAGGTAACTTCAGAAATTTCCCGAGTACTGGCTCACCCTCATCTCAAAAATCATAGACCCGCTTAAAAAGGTAAGAGATTCCAGATGCTTTTATGTGCATTACATAAAATCTGAAAGCGTCTCCTGTAATTAATTATAAGGTACAATCACGCAGTAACTCGCGGTACAAATTAAATTTGACCCCATAGTGAATAACTTTGCCGAGTATGATGTTGTTTATAATGGGTCATAACCCCGTAAAAACGGGCTTCCAGCGCACTTTCCGTTTGGTCTTAATTACCCGGGCTGCGCGCGTCTCGCGCGGCGCCCGGGTCTTAAACTACCGACGGTTCTTCTTTTTCGTCGTCGAGTATCATCCACAAAGGGCACTTCCGGCGTTGCTGCGCAAGCGCTAACTATTTTTAACAACAGTGTTGCGTGTTGTCACGCATGGGGAAATGTCGATTCACCTTGTGGCTTTTGAAGTCTGAACAAACAATATGTTAAGAGAAGTGTCTATGCGAATGATTGCAAGTTCAACAGCGAGAAGAAAGCTTTTAACATGAGTAAACTTAACTCCAGATGGACTGCCGTGTTTCCTCGTGTCTGCTTCAGTAGACTGCGAGTAGTCTCTAATTTTGGCGATGGATTGTGGGGCGGGCGAAAGACACGTGCGCGCAAGAAGTTGCGAGGAGACGCGACGCGAGGGGAGCGCCAAAAATTAGAGACTACAGACAAAGGGAGTTTGACCTTTCACGGCCGAGTGATTCGGAAGTATAAATCTCATATCAACAGCAAGAATGATACTTGTTGTCACGTATCGGAAAACGTCGATTCACCTTGTGTCTTTGAAGTCTGAACAACTAATATGTTAAGAGAAGTGTCTATACGAATGTTTGCAAGTTCAACATCGAGAAGAAAGCTTTTAACATGACCAAAATTTAACTCCAGATGGACTGCCGTGTTCCCTGTATCCGCTCCATTGAGATGTACATTTTGTTGAATAACTCAAGTACGGGATATCATACACCCCTGAGACTTTGACAGGTAGTTAATTTACTATTTTAATTTCTGGACTTTAATTTTTGAATGATAAGCGATTAGTTTTTACAAATGTACTAGCGTCCCTTGAAACTGTCCAGAAACGTTCCTTTCTTGTGTTTCAAATGACCCTGGATTGACGTATTTGTAAACAGTTTCACTCTGCTAATTAATTTTCTACTCACATTTCACCGAGACTCCATTCACATTTATGCGAAAAAATCCTACATCGTTCGATAAGCGTTTCCTTTCTCAAACAATTATCCATCGAAGCGAAAACAAGTGTGCTTAGTTTTTTTTTTGGAATCAATACATTATTTTTATCACCCCTGCATAATGATAAACCTCTGTGGCCTAAAGGTCATTGTTCCTGCCTGCGACGCAGCTAAACCGGGTTCGATGTCCTTTAGTGGTATATATCACGGGCTTTATTTTTTCTGTTTCTCTTTTTCTTGTTCTTTTAGAAATATTTTTTACAAGTGTTATAATAATTGTTCTCAATGGTTGAGCTGTATTTTAGAGGAATATATGTTGATAGGGGTCTAAAGAAATAGACTCCAACACAAGCTAAACACAATGCGTCCGATGTAAGAAAGACAGACTTCCCTCTATTCTTTTGTTTAGCACTAAGTTAGGGATACAATACTGTTTTTTGCAAGCCCGGGTTTAGGCTAATTGTAGCCTCTTGTTCTCTTCTGGTAGGAAATTCAGCAAATGTTAATTGCCCGGTTATGATTAGTTAAAGGAGCACTGTCACCGGTATTTTTGCTGTTTTTTGGTTCAATTCTGCCAAAATTACTGCCTTTTTCCTATTATCGTGCAAAAAATGCCCCTACAGAATCAGCAATATGAATTCTAATGAAATTTCAGCAGGGAGAGCTAACCATAATATATTTTCTTGTGATTTTTCAATGCATCGCTTGAAATTTTTGAAAAAACTGGCAAGTTTTTTCAAATTTCAATCCATTTCCATCCTCGTCATCTTAGATGGAATACAGGCGTTTATAGTGTCAATGCAGTACTAATGTCGTTGGCAACAAAACTAGACTATTATTTTAAGGTTTCCACTGATGCATTGGTAGTTTTAAGCCTTTTGAAGTGATGGTACAATAGCGTGACACTACTGCCCCTTTAAGCGAAAAGGTAATTAAATTCTTCTTTAAAAGCCCGTTTTTTGTTGCTGAAAGTTTCACCACACCGTGTTAGTTTTAAATGCATTTCTAGCCATTTCGTGGACTTAAATTTAAAAATTTTCGAAGTGAGCCTCTCCCCCACCTTCCCCCCCTTCAATTGCAAATTGCTGCGCGGGCCCTGCTTTCTGCCCCTCCTCTCTCTCCCCTCCCCCTTTTACGCCTGACTTTGGTCTTTCAGGTGTCCGGAACCTGACGTTAGATTAAAGGAAACATCTTATCAGACAGTCAAAAGTAGGAAAGAAATGGCAAAGAAGGGCATGGTGGAAGGGCCGGCGTGTAATAGACCCCCTCGAAGACTGGCGAGAACATTTAGAGGCAAATCAGTGTATGGAAAATTAAACACCCGATTACTCGCATTCTAGCTCAGCTGTAATTGGCCCTCTAAATTACCTTCACAGTTCAAAGCTTGTCAAGATACTCAATATTACAAAGTTATTTGACATCGCAATCCCCATACATACACTGTATTTCGAGCGCTGTTTCCCCCATTTTCAAAATGGCGGATTTTACCGCGAAAAGGTCTATAGTTGGGACCGCGCATGAAACAGTGTTCATTAGATGAGGGAAACGGGCAGAAACACAATTACGCAATGAGGAGGAGGGGCCTGTATGGTGGCCCAGCATTATCATAGTAAAATATGTAAGTTTTTGGTGAGAAAAGAGTAAAAAATGGAAAGAAACGACAACTATAAGCAATCAAAATCGAAAAAAAAACCGCGAGAAAAATAATAGTAATAAAAATTAATAATATAAAGTAAAAAAACATTTGTTGACAAATTAAAAAGTAAAAAAAAAAGAAAAGAAAGAAAAATAATTTAAGCACTAAAAATATTTTGAAAAAAATATTCAAAAAAAAAGGAAAGAAAAAAGAAGAAAAATCATTGTCAAAACACAACATTGAAAATCAACATCGAAAATTAACATTAAAAATCAACATTGAAAATCAACATCAAAAATCAACATTAAAAATCAACATTGAAAATCAACATTAGAAATCGAAAAAAAAAAAGGAAAAAAAAAAAAAAACAACGTTATTTCCACGTGGCCTGTTGTTATCATAGACCAGGATGCTCTGCACTGGCACGCATATTTGACCTTTTTTGGGCTCCTGTGGTCTGACCTCAAATGAGGACGTATCCTGTTGTTTGTATGAAGTGTGAAGTTTGAACACTTCAGCTGACGCTTCCCTTCTTCTGGCGGACGAAAACTTTCATATTTTACTATGATAATGCTGGGCCACAACGTGGCCTGTCGTTATCATAGAGCAGCATGTTTTGCACGCATATTTAATATATATTTCATCCATTTGAGAGGTGATTAGAAGCTCCTGATGGGCCTTTGTTGGACACCAGCACATCGCACGAGCCCACTGGATTGCCAAAGTGTTCCGCGCAAGCAATCTTCACGTTTTCAAGCGTTAAATCATCGCTGGAAAACTCGACGAATTCTCTCGGTTGTACCGGGCGAAACATTTGCTAGTTGTTAGGTTCTGCTGTCAACCTTTGCACGATGATGTCGCTTGCAGCCGTTCATTTAGCACCTTTGCGAGGTCGTGTTGCTTGCTGTGTTCTTTTGTTTGACATTTTTTCTTGAAGGGGCTTCCAAACTTGGTTCATTTTTGGGGCATGGTGGATCAAAGACCTATAACTTTCCAACAGCACCCCTAATGGATCGAAATCCACCAGAAGAAGGAAAGCGTCAGCTGAAGTGTTCAAACTTCACACGTCATACAAACAACAGGATACGTCCTCATTTGAGGTCAGACCACAGGAGCCCAGAAAAGGTCAAATATGCGTGCCAGTGCAGAGCATCCTGGTCCTGTAGGACGACATATGGCAATATGGCGGTCAGGACGCGGACCCTCGGTCTTCTGTTAGTTGCGCTTTCCTACTCTTGGCTTTGTGGCTACAACTCTTTTAGTGGGTATTCTGAATTTCTGAATGGCACCACCTGCAATATTCAGCAGAAGAATTTGAAGTCCAGCGATGTTTATTTTAATTTTTCGACTGGTGTTTATTTAGGAAGGTGCACGTGCACGTTCCTTCGACGAAGATTCTCAAAGGGAAGAGTGCTATATCCAACGAACGGCTCTTCATCGTTCAACCCCTGCCTATTAATAGTCACTCTAAGTGGAGACGTTCATCCTCATCCTGGACCTGGACCGGAAAACAATTCCATGAGACCCAAGAAAGCCCGACAGCGCTCAACTCGTCATGTTATCGTCGCTCATCTCAATGTCCGCTCAATGAGATCAAGAGAGAATTTTTACCTCGTTTGGCAGACGATAACCGACAATTGCCTCGACATATTGACAATCTCTGAGTCTTGGCTAGACCCATCTACAAATGATTCTGACTTGCAAATCCCTGGATATATTTTGTTTCGGCAAGATCGTGGATCACTTGGTGGCGGCCTTTGTGTCTACATCAAGGACATTTACAAGGCTTCTGTTATTGGCAATCTTTCTAACATCTCCGAAAATTCCTTTCAGCAACTGTGGCTTAAAGTCATTTGCAAAAAGTTAAAGTCGTTTCTTCTATGTACGGTATATAGACCACCGAATACTCCAATTAGTTTCCTTGAGATCCTGTCGAAATCCTTCATGGATTCCCTGTTGGTTGGATCAGAGGTTGTGATACTTGGAGACTTAAATTGCAATGTTTTGGAAGATTGCTACGAAGGCAGAGCCTTGACTGAGTTTTGCTCCACTTTTAATCTTACTCAGCTCGTCGAATCACCAACAAGAGTCACCGAAACTTCTAAATCCATAATTGATATTGTATTAACGACAAATAAGGACTTTGTCGAAAATTGCGTTGTAAAATCTTCGTCTATCAGCGATCACAACCTGGTGTGTTTTAACCTCAAGTTAAAAGCTCCAAGACCTTGTCATTCGTATGTCACCATTCGAAGCTACAAGAACTACGATCGCGATAACTTCCTTGTGGACCTATCTCGTGTCCCATTTCATATGGTTTATTTCTTCGAAATCCTGGATGACCAAGTTGATGCTTTTAATTGTTTATTTCTTGAGGTTCTTGATGTTTACGCACCATTCAAGCGCATAAAAATTAAATCACGCCCCAACCCATTCATCACCCAAGAGATCAAACAGTTGATGAAAACTCGTGATTTATGGCACAAAACCGCTAAGCGAACAAGTGATCGCCTCCACTGGAATGCCTACAGATTCTTTAGGCAGGAAGTGAAGCGTGAAATAGAGGACTTCGCGCTCGTTGGGGGATCATGGGTAATCAGGGCAAACATAAACAAGATGGCGGCCGCGTGTAAGCCGGTAGTGCTCGTGAAACTAATCTGTTTTGGAATTGTTTGCGGCTTTTCGCTCGTGAAAAGGAAAATTGACATCAAAAAATGATTCTTTGGAGAACATTCGTAATTATTCTGACATTAACAAGTACAGAAAGGAGCTTTCATCTACTACAACGTGGAACTTCCGCGGGGAACGCTGCATATGCGATCATGGCAAAACACTTGGAGGATTTCCTTGATCTTTCCACCGGAGAAATGAAATGGAAAATTGCATTCCTGTGGCTTATTTGTTTCAAAGTCTCACCCTTTTTTGGGGGCAAGCCCCGACAACAGTTTTTCTTGTGACTGCTGTGGTGAAACTGCCATGGCATACAAGTGTCCCTACTCAGTGAGAGGAATGCTTATTTCAGAAGTTTGGGATAAGATAGAATATTTGGAAATGCATGAAGGAAAGCTTAGGCTAAAAAGAGGGCACAGATATTACACCCAAATTACAGGGGAGATGGCTATGTCAGGCCTAGAGAGACTGTTTTTTGTTGCTTGGACAGGTAAAGGGGATCCATTTGTTGAACTTATATATTTTGAAAGAGAGTTCTGGCAGCAAGTTCTTGTAACCTTGTAATATTTTACAACCTTGTAATATTTTTCAAGACTTAAGCCGGTTACAGACGAGCAAGTTTTCCTTGACAAGTTTTGACTTGACAAACTTTATTTGCTGGTGTGTAAAGACAAAATTGTCAAGTTTTTCCTTGACAAGTGCATGCTAGTTTTTGAACAAGTGCACTTGTCAAGGAAAAACTTGACACATTGCAGAACTTGTTCGTCTGTACGGGTCGACAAGGAAAACTTGTCAAATAAAATGTTGTCCGCTGTGTAATTGAATTGCTGGCTACAGCGAATACTTGCCAAAGAAAACTTGTTCCTTCGTTCACACCAGCAAATAAAACTTGTGAAGGCAAAACTTGTCAAAGAAAATTTGTCGTTCATAAATATGAGCAAATAAAAATTGTCAATGACACTTGTCAAGGAAAACTTGCTCGTCTGTAGCTGGCCTTATCTGCAAAGGGTAATTCTTGGGTTCAGACCCCTTTGCTATTGCCCCCTTAGTGACAGTCTCTGTTTAGAACCTGAGGAGTTTGACAGTTGTAATGAAAATAGTCTGCAGTGTGAGTCTTGTTCCCTGTGGTATCATTGGGGCTGTTTGAAGATTGACGAGAAATCTTGTCCTCAGTCATTTATTTGTAGTTCTTGTAATCACCTTGCCTGAACAATGACAGTCTCTAAGATTAGACAATGTACCTTACAATGATCTAGAACAAAAACAAGAAACAAGTAATGCTGTCTTTATATTATTTTGGTCTGTCGTTTCACTTAGTCACTTAATGGAAAGTAGGTGTTTCAATTGAGTTCAAAGTTTGTGTTTGCATTATGGAACTTGAAACTACTTGTAGTGATTAAACATCTTGGCTGAGAGAGTTCTCTCTTGGGTTAAACAATCATTGCTTGCTTGGTCAACCTTCAGTTCCTGCTGTGTGTTGTGCACACAGCCCCTGTAGATTACATACTCTCTCTTCCTACCTGCAAATTCTCCCAGGCATGAAAGTCAAAGAAATGTAACAACAAAAACAGGTTTTATTTTAAAAACAGTACAAAGAATACACATGCAAATCCTGGTCTAGACAATCAAGATACAGAATATGAGTGACCAGGAGTAAACATACGTTAACTGATTTAAGTACAACATAGAATCAGGCTTAACACAAAACTAACCAAGGCTCACAGTCTTTGGCAAGCAAGAGAATCTTCTATACCCTTTTAAGGAAGAACAGTTCCACATTAGTTGTCCTGGCAATAGGGTAAACGTCCGTTCACAGGGATAAGGGTTCATTCAGGTTGCTAAGGGAAGAGCAAACAATAACAATATCATCTATAAGTGGCAATAAGCTGATGGGAAGTTCCCTTTTAAGAATAAGGAAGAGTTTAATTCTTTTAATTGCTTGCTCAACATAAATTCGGACATTGGCAATCCTTGATGTTGTTTTAACCTCTTTGGGTACATTTGCAAGTTTGTGTGTTTAGAAGGAGGAATGGTCAGAAAGCATTAATGAAATGAAAGTAAATCGTGAATTTTAAAACCTCGGTCAGCCATTACTTCATCATAAGGCTGGAGGGAATTTAAAAACCTGTAGTCTTTGACAATAAATGCATCACTAGCCCTTCCACCATAGACGGGAGATGCAAATGATACAGCACCATTGGGGGTAATGCCAATCAAAAATTTAACAGTATAATGCTGCGTATAATTTGACCAACACATTGCAGCTATTTCTAAGCTAGAAGGTGTTTCTATGTAAACTTCGGTGCAATCAATGATCACACGGCATTTAGGATAATACTTGAGAAACATGTCTGGCATATTCCTCTGTATTATAGACCTGTCAGGCCACAAAATAAGCCATTGTAATTCTTTACACATGAACTTCACCCAAGTAGTAAAGATGGAAGATACTGTGCTTTCCGAGACTAAAAAACGAAATGCAAGGTCTTGCACTGGAAGGCCTTGCCTCAACCTGATGAGGCACAAAAACAATTCTTGCTCCAAAGTTAAGGCTCTCGCTGTTCTAATCACCTTTGATGCCATAATGTGTGAAGTTTGGGCATGTTTTTCACCTGTCCAATAATGCATTTCCCTGGCTTTTGCTGACAACTGTTCGAAAAGCAACTGAAAAGCACTTGAAGAGGGCAATCCAGTGTAAAATCGGACGTCATATTCCCTCGTAAGCTGTTCAAAAGTAAAGCTGATATTAGCAGTGAAAACGTAAAGCTTGTGGGATGTGGCTGGAGTGACAAGGATATACCTCACAAATTAATGTGATTTGGTAAGCTGAAGCCACTCTAAAGGCACTAAGGCCACATGGTAGCGGGCATTACCCCTTAAATCTACCAAAGTAAAGATTGAGCCCAAGCATTAGCAGCCATGGACAGCTGTTTCGGCCTTGTTAGGCCTCATCAGCATGGCATAGCTAATGCTCAGGCTCAAGTACCCACATATCCATAAAACAAGCAGTGAAAACGTAAAGCTTGTGGGATGTGGCTGGAGTGACAAGGATATACCTCACAAATTAATGTGATTTGGTAAGCTGAAGCCACTCTAAAGGCACTAAGGCCACATGGTAGCGGGCATTACCCCTTAAATCTACCAAAGTAAAGATTGAGCCCAAGCATTAGCAGCCATGGACAGCTGTTTCGGCCTTGTTAGGCCTCATCAGCATGGCATAGCTAATGCTCAGGCTCAAGTACCCACATATCCATAAAACAAGCAGTGAAAACGTAAAGCTTGTGGGATGTGGCTGGAGTGACAAGGATATACCTCACAAATTAATGTGATTTGGTAAGCTGAAGCCACTCTAAAGGCACTAAGGCCACATGGTAGCGGGCATTACCCCTTAAATCTACCAAAGTAAAGATTGAGCCCAAGCATTAGCAGCCATGGACAGCTGTTTCGGCCTTGTTAGGCCTCATCAGCATGGCATAGCTAATGCTCAGGCTCAAGTACCCACATATCCATAAAACAAGCAGTGAAAACGTTTTCACTGCTTGTTTTATGGATATGTGGGTACTTGAGCCTGAGCATTAGCTATGCCATGCTGATGAGGCCTAACAAGGCCGAAACAGCTGTCCATGGCTGCTAATGCTTGGGCTCAATCTTTACTTTGGTAGATTTAAGGGGTAATGCCCGCTACCATGTGGCCTTAGTGCCTTTAGAGTGGCTTCAGCTTACCAAATCACATTAATTTGTGAGGTATATCCTTAAAGCTGATATTACACTGCACCTGTGCTTCTTGAAAGCGTATGCGCTTCTCGGGTGCATTTGAAGGAGAGTATCCATTGTCGTCACGGGTTACAACTTTCCTTTTCCTTGGTGAGCGTTTAGACTTATCACTGGCAATTAGGTAAAGCGTTGGAGCATGAGAGGAAAATGTAGGCAGCGATAATGTGGCATGACTTTGACAGTACACTACAAGATGAATATGAATGGCTGTTAAATGTCAGAATAATCACCAATGTTCTCCAAAGAACTATTCTTGATGCTAGTTTTCCTTTTCCAAGCGAAAAGCCGCAAACAATTCCACAAAGTTCGGTTTCGCGAGCATTACCGGCTTCCATGCGGCCGCCATCTTGTTTTTGTTGCCCTGATTACCCATGATCCCCCAACAAGCGCGAAGTCCTCTATTAGACTCGCTGAGAAAGCGTACGTTCGCACCGAGCTTCAAAACAGCAAAGGAAATTCGAATGCAATTTGGAAAGTGATCAACCGTTGTTTACCAAGGAAGGGAGCGCCTTTGAAAACCGAGAACCCTTTGAGCCTATCCAAAACGTTCAACGAGTTCTATACTTCAGTTGGTAAAGCTACAGCGGATAAAGCAAGATTGATTGCTCGGGAATTTGGCTTTTCTCCAAGCGGTCATGGCTTGTTACACAACTATGCAAATGATGTCCACGAAAATGACCATCGAGAACTTTTTATGTTTTCTGCAGTAACTGAATCTCTAGTTGAAAATATCGTTAATGGTCTGCCTTCGAATAAAGCTCCTGGTGCCGACAAAATTACATCTAGATTTCTTAAGGATAGCCTTCCTGCAATACTCCCGATAATCACGCATTTGTTTAACAAGTCGTTTGCCACTGGTACTTTTGCACGATCGTGGAAAATGGCTGAAGTCATACCTGTTCCCAAGTCTGGCGATTTCAACGAACCAGTAAACACGCGCCCTATTTCCTTACTTCCGATATTATCGAAGGTCTGTGAAAGACTCGCCCATCGTCAATTCGTTGATTTTCTGAATCGCTCTGGAAAAATCTCAAAGTTTCAAAGCGGGAATCGTGAATTACACTCTACCGAGACGGCTCTACTTCAATTTACAGATGACATTTTAAAGAACATGGATGAGAAGAAAGTTTCATTGATCGTGTTATTAGATATGTTGAAGGCTTTCGACAGCATTCAGCATGAGCGCCTACTTATGAAACTCCACAAAATCGGCATCTCCACTGCTGCCTGGACCTGGTTTGAAAGTTACTTGACAAAGCGCAGTCAATTCGTGAGGATCGAGGACGCTATTTCGGATCCATTACCTTTAAATTTCGGGGTTCCCCAAGGCTCTATCCTTGGACCCGTCCTGTTCACAGTGTATGTTAACGATTTATTGTCGGTTCCTAAGCACTGCAAATCTTCAGGTTACGTGGACGATACAAAAATTTTCTTATCTCTTCCTCCTCGTGATATTACTGATGCAAGTAATGCGTTAAATCAAGACCTTTTGGAAATATCCCGTTGGTGCTGCGAGAATTCACTGTTGATTAACCCTGACAAGACTAAATTCTTGGTTATTGCAACTCCACAACTCTTACGTAATTTGCCGCGTCTATCCATTACCATTCTTGGAAAGGAGATTGAACCCGTTTCTGTTGCCAGAGACCTGGGTGTCTATATCGACCAGACTCTCAACTATAACGAACATATATCAAAGTTAGTCTCGAACTGTGTTCACAAACTTGTTCAAATAAATAGGATAAAGCACTTATTAGATCGGAAATCTTTACTTTTAATGATTAATGCCTTCGTATTTAGTAAACTCTTTTATTGTTCGACTGTTTGGGGAAACACATCCAAGTCAAATATAAAGAAGCTACAACTGGTCCAGAACTTTGCAGGAAAGATCGTACTCGGCTTGAAAAAATTCGACCACATCTCTCAAGGCCTTAAATCACTTGGGTGGCTTAGTATAGAGGATAAACTACGATTAAACACAGCCGTCATGGTGCATAAATGCTTACAACATCGGGTGCCCATTTATCTGAAAGACAAATTTGTATATAGGTCACAAGTTCATAATAGACAACTTAGATCTGTTGATAACAATGAACTCAACTTGCCACATTGTCGGCTTTCTACTGGCCAGAGGTCATTTGCCTTTCGAGGGGCAAAAGTTTGGAACTCGCTCCCCCTTGATCTAAAGTTAACTTCTTCACTGAGGACTTTTAAAAAGAATGTATGTGAACTGCTTGTAAATAATTTATCGTGAAACGTTGCATTTATTTTTTTTAGCTTTTATCTTATCAGATTTTTTCTATTTTTAATTCATGTAAGATTTTTAATATATATTTAAATATTGCTGCTGAAAAGCCCTTTTCAGGGAGCGCAATAAAGGTGTATGTATGTATGTAAGGTGTATGTCTATGATAACAACAGGCCACGTGGAAATAACGTTGTTTTTTTTTTTCGATTTCTAATGTTGATTTTCAATGTTGATTTTTAATGTTGATTTTCGATGTTGATTTTCAATGTTGATTTTTAATGTTAATTTTCGATGTTGATTTTCAATGTTGTGTTTTGACAATGATTTTTCTTCTTTTTTCTTTCTTTTTTTTTTGGATATTTTTTTCAAAATATTTTTAGTGCTTAAATTATTTTTCTTTCTTTTCTTTTCTTTTTTTTTTTTTAACTTTTTAATTTGTCAACAAATATTTTTTTACTTTATATTATTAATTTTTATTACAATATTATTTTTCTCGCGTTTTTTTTTTTCGATTTTGATTGCTTATATTTGTCGTTTCTTTCCATTTTTTACTCTTTTCTCACCAAAAACTTACATATTTTACTATGATAATGCTGGGCCACCATAGGCCTGTAAAGGGCTGGCAAGCGGATAATCGAAATCCCCTTTCCCTCCCCCAAACAATCATTAATGCCTAACACAGTCCTTATCTTCTCGCAGCATTGCATGGCCTTGGTACAGTACAGAAAGAAAAAGTCAAAAGAAAGTTACCTTGCCAATTAGAATACAGTACTTGCATACATATTGGATGTAAACACCCGCCCAAATTTAGGGGTAGGCGACAAAACCGAAGGGTTTTGCTCCTGCTTATCGACGAGTTCATACTGAATGTTTAAAGGTGCTATGGATTGGAAAGTCATATTTATTTCTACTACATCTTTAGGGTGTACTACGACGAATGCAATCAAGATTCATCAACTTATCTGACCGGCTTCAGAGCCTGGCGTTGAGCAAAAAGCAATTAGTGAAATACACACTTGCTAGTGATGTATGGCGTTACAATTAAATGAGAGTATAAAAGCAAGGGCCGATACAACGTAGAATGGTTTTAAGTTTTGTGTACTATATTTCGGCTGGCCAAACCAGCCTTCTTCAGGTACAATGAGAATTTACATTGGAAGGGGTGTTTATGTAGTTATATACCGGAAACACGTAGAACTAAAATGATTGACAGTGTAAAATAAAATACTAGAAAAAAGGTCTAAAAAAAGATAAACTTATAAGAAAAAATTAACTAATATGTTTCTTCGCGGATGTTAAGACCTTCAGGATCAATTGTTCTGCCTTTTGAAATTAAAAAAGCTTCCCTGGCCTTACGGATTGAGTCTCTGTTAGAAAATATTTTCTCAATGGGGATTAATTGCATGTCATTAGCAGTGTGGTTAGGAGAGGAGAGGAAATGTTCCGCGACTGTGGTAGGTTTAGATTTGGTGTTAGGGTTATCTATGGTACGGCGGTGTTCATTAAATCGGTCTTTTAAACGTCGTTTAGTCTCGCCTATGTATTGTAAATTACAGCGGTTGCATTGAATCATGTAAATGAGGT
The DNA here is from genome assembly GCA_016490735.1 of Pachyseris speciosa. NCBI lineage: Eukaryota > Metazoa > Cnidaria > Anthozoa > Scleractinia > Pachyseridae > Pachyseris > Pachyseris speciosa. The sequence continues at coordinate 379,029 of JAEMWC010000584.1, read as the reverse complement.
TTTTTTTTACACTAAAAACCTCATTTACATGATTCAATGCAACCGCTGTAATTTACAATACATAGGCGAGACTAAACGACGTTTAAAAGACCGATTTAATGAACACCGCCGTACCATAGATAACCCTAACACCAAATCTAAACCTACCACAGTCGCGGAACATTTCCTCTCCTCTCCTAACCACACTGCTAATGACATGCAATTAATCCCCATTGAGAAAATATTTTCTAACAGAGACTCAATCCGTAAGGCCAGGGAAGCTTTTTTAATTTCAAAAGGCAGAACAATTGATCCTGAAGGTCTTAACATCCGCGAAGAAACATATTAGTTAATTTTTTCTTATAAGTTTATCTTTTTTTAGACCTTTTTTCTAGTATTTTATTTTACACTGTCAATCATTTTAGTTCTACGTGTTTCCGGTATATAACTACATAAACACCCCTTCCATTGTAAATTCTCATTGTACCTGAAGAAGGCTGGTTTGGCCAGCCGAAATATAGTACACAAAACTTAAAACCATTCTACGTTGTATCGGCCCTTGCTTTTATACTCTCTGTTGATTTTATTACGCCGATCAGATCACCAGTTTGATCCAACGTATACCAGCAGGACTATTGTCCACGGTTGCTTGCTTGAACATTTGACAATTAAATGGACTGTGATCACAGACGCACCTCCGGATCTCGTTCTTGCTTCACAGGAACAGTACAGAAGTCACAGAAAAAGTTTGTTTCTAGGCTTGCATTCCAGTAAGTGTAAAAAAATTGCGAAATAGGTTGAAAACAAAGACTAAAGAAGTAGAGAGTTTACAGAATAAAGAAAAAGATTTGAACTGACTTACCTTTAGTTTACTGACATCTGTGAGCCATCATGAGTTAAATCACGATCCTCGATCAATGACGGCAAATACGCACTGTGTGGTGAGACAATCGCATTGATGGGTTAGTTGTTTTTTTTTGGCAACTTTGTTAAAGAAGGGATAAAAACTCGATGTTTTATTAGTCAGTAATTTTAGAACATAAGAAGAATCTCGACCACTCATAAGTATAAAAAAAAAAAAGAAAAAGAAAGGGTCGACTCTTTATTGAATTCTTGATGTTCTAAAATTTCAATGCAAACCGCAGTGACTTCAGGGTCAACCGGATTTTGCTCGACTGCAATCTTCAATATCTCTCACGTAGGGGTACCCTGCGTTGTTAGTGTTTCCGCTGGGTTTTCTACGTTTTTTTTTTTTTCATTCTTTGAGCACGCGAACTGGGATGAGAGCAAAAATTGGGAGGCGCGGAGGATTTTCCTGTCCCCCCCCCCCCCCTACCCCGCCGCTAACAAGGGCAACTCCGGCGACTTAACCCTTGGAAAAACCCCGGGCAGTTGAAAGCGTCCACAATCAGAAATGTATGATTTGAGGCAGATAGTCTCATACAATCTACCGTCTTGGTGGTTTTTTGTCAGCTTGATTTTCTATTGAACTCTTCAAATAAGACATGAAAGTTCCCAGGGAAACTCTGGGGGGGGGGGGGTGCTTGCATGCCCTAAAAAGGCCCCAACGGGACCCGCCGTGTACTCTAGCCAAAGACTGGCAGTAAAACCTTGCATTTGACATAAGGGTTCCCTAAATATAACAGGGCTAACCAAAGCTGTTGCATATCAGACTAATAAGACCACATACACTGTCCACTCGTCCTCGCGCGTCCTAAATGGCGTACAACTCTCGTTTCCAGACCCTTGGCGAGGGATGAAAAAAGGCTCTGTTATTTGTCTCCAAGTTGTTGAAGTTTGCGTATTTGATGTGATGTCTTCGCTTCCGACCTACGATGTTTGTGTTATTGGAGATGGAGTGGTCGGAGGTTCGACTGCTCATTCATTGGCTTCCAAAGGACAAATATGAAAGGAAACACACTCTCTTTGTTAGAACAGGTTAGTGACCTTGGCGGGCTGACAATCAATTAGCTTTCACAATGTCATTACGGACAGAGGGCTGTTAGAGGTTTAGTATTTTGTTGCGACAAATTTAAAGCAAATCACCTGACCAAAAGTCCTGGGTATTTACATAAATCAATAAATTCTACGAAGTGATGTTTACCAACAGGGAGGGAGGTTGTGCTGTTGTTCTGGGGAGGTGGGGGGAGGGGGGGGGGGGGAGGTAAGATGGAAAGGGAAAGGGTGTGAAAATTTTTGTGCCTCGTGTACTCTTGTTCAAACTGTCAGACCAAAACAATGAGGGAATCAAAAGTTTAGGGAGAATACTGTTGATTGTCTGAAGTTAGATCACGTTTTAGTTTTGGCTATGCAATGCCTGCTCCTTTGAGGATGGTGAGATGTAAGATCCTGAATGGAACAATGTTGGCAAATTAAGACACCAATACAAAGGAGACAAGGAATTATACAGTATGGAGAATGAATGCACAAGCTATCAGAGCTATAATTCCACATCTAATCCTTGAAGATGATTCGTCAGGTTGTATGCACAACAGAAGTCAATGAGAATTATTGTTTAAATGAAGCTAGGGAAATTTGACTGTAAATTTGGGCTAAAGCTGATTGTTTAGCTGGAAAAGATAGGAGACTTTAATTAAAGTGCCTCATGTATGCATACTGCTTTTGTTTGCAGTTTCCTTTTCCACCTTGGCGAGGCGGTTCCCATGGGCAGACCAGAATAATCTGTGGTTTGAAGCTTATTACGCAAAAATGGTTGTCAAAGCAATGGAAATGTGGAAGGAGATAGAAATGGAAGCAAAGCATGAGCTTCTTGCTCCGTTTATTGCTAAACTGTTTAACTCATTTTTTATTGCTTCTTTGTATGTCTTTTTTTACAATTTCCAGAGGGTAGGAGGTCAAGACAGCTCTATCTTTCTTGTCATGCTTGTCACACAAGCTGTTGCTTGTTTTGAAGCAAGCACTCGTTCTTGAATTCAGTAGGTATTTGATTATTTTATAAATGTGTTTTTCCAGCCATTTTCCATAACAGAAGCCCCCTGCCTGGCATCCTAAATCTGGGTTGGTGGCTAGAGGCAATCCTCTGAAACAACCATGTCACAGCAAGTGGGTTGCTGAAAGTGTTTCTTGCAAGTCATGGTGATTCACGAGTGAGGTTGTATGTCTAATTCTTGCCATTCTGTGGATAGATTCCAGGACCTTGCATGGCAATTTGAGTTTTGACTTGTAAATAATGCAATCAGTGCAATATCTTGTCAGCAGGACTGCATGGCTTATAAAAAACATCTGAAATGGAAATTGGCGGACTAACATGCGGCAGTTATCCAAGAATATCCCAGAGTTCCTTTGAGTCACAAAGCGAACATGTCAGACCAGTGACAGCAACTGAAATCAAATAGCGTTACCCAGGTCGAGCTAAGGAAGTGAGCGGGCAAATTGGAACAGATTGATTAGTTTGATTAAGAACTTCAGCATGCGCTTCTACAGTTTTCGCGTCAAAATTACCTTGAAAAAGGTTGTCGCTTTTATCTAAAGCTTCTGCAAGAAACGTCAGCGAATCTTTTTCTAAATCAAAATCTTCTTTGCTTGCCATGTTATCGTTACAAAAGAACTGTGTTCTCTCTAGTACTTAACCTACTCTGGTTTCTCTGGGCCACGCTCGGCCCAGGAAGATTGAATAAAATTTTCCAGTTTAAACAAATATTTCAAGGTTTGGATTGAATCAAACTCAAGGCAATTGGATTAAATGATAAAAATCAAAACATTGAATTGAATGAGAGTTTAGATTTACAATTAGATTGAATGGCGTTTAACCGGTTTAAATTAAACCAATATTTGGTGGATTATGGATTGAATGAATTTTCACTAGTTTAAATTAAACCATTTTTTGATTAAACATAATTTCAAGGATTAAATTTTGCTACAGATGGCTTGCCATACTCTGGTACATTTTAGCTTGCAGTCATGTAGACTTTGTTTATCAAACTGTGAGCAGACTCTGAGGAAATAAATGAAGGGTTGAAAGCGAAACTATCATATGTGATGATTTAGCCTTGAAATTTCAAATTGTTCAGAATTGGCTGAATTTTGGCATATGGACTTAAACATTAAGTTAGGAAACATTGCCCTGTATTTTTTCACTGTTTTGAGCTGAGAATGCCATCATTTCTCGCATATGGCCTACAACAGTTTATAATAATAATCCAACCAATAAAAAAAAGCAAACCTTATTTTCAACAGAGTTTGGTTGCACCTTCATGAAAACTTGACATGAACCACAAGTTGGTTATACCTATAGGGCTTCAATTGGCCATGTTCCGAACGAGTAAGGGCCTGGGAACAGATCCAAACTTCATTGAAAATCAATTCTCATATGAAAGGGACGTATCTCAAAATAAGAACTTTCAGCAAGTTTGACTATGTTTGGTCGAAACGTCGCCAGTTGACATGCATTTAGATCTTTAAAAAATCCCATACAAATGTCTCTATTTTGGAAAGTGTGTCCCTCCAAACCATACAATCTCTAATTTTCACAGTTTTCAAAAGCGTTTGTTTCAGCTCCAATTCAACTGAACAGCGTCAAAGTTGGCAAGATGACCATTGTTGAGATGCTCTTTCATGCAGTGTCAACAATATTTTTTCCAATCAATAAATTTTAAAACTCATTCCCAGGCCCTCACTCGTTTAGAACATGGCCTATTGTGAATAACAGCTTGCATCACAGGCAAAACAACTTAAGGTGGTAGACGTGACTTTAAAGGGTCCATTTTGGACAGAACTTTCTCAAAATTAAAACTGTGGTCTCAAATAAAAACATGATAGGCTATGATAATAAAAAGTAAACTTTAAAAAAATGATGTATGAGGTGACAATTTTCACACCTCAGGTGGCAAACCCCATTTGAATTGTGGGCTCAAAAATAAGACTTGTGCATTTTATGGCTTTATCTTTTAAGATGCTTTTAAAAATAATATTTGAGATTATTCCCATCCAGAAAAGGAAAAAATCTGTGCGATCGTTTCTTTTGCGAATTACTCCCTGTTGTAATAAACAACATGCATCATTTCTTTGTACAGCAATATTATTGAGTAAAAAGGTCTTTCTGGACCCTGCTCACAAAAAACGTTTTGTTACAAATCTATAGACTGAATGAACCCTGTAAATTGCACCCAGAAGTGATGATTCTTTGTCTTTTTTATAAAAATACTTTTAAATGCAGCCTGTCTGTGCCATTAATTTCATTCAATTCATTGCAGAAACCGCATTACAAACACTTGTATATAGTGAGTACTGTCTTGATTTCTTCTTAGACAAACTGAACTCCTCATGCATTGGCCCACTGAATCCAATATGGTTTTCAAAATGGCTGCCCATAACAACAAAATTTGGCTATAGTTTTCTGATGACCAGAATAATTATTATAGAGAGCTACTATACTTTTGGAATTACTGGTACTTATATATAGTATCAAATCTGGGTAAAAAGAAAATTGGACCAAAATTCAGTTCTACCACCTTAACTGCCAGTTTAGTCTGTGGTTTCCCAATCTAATTGGCATGGGTGGAGGGGTTGCAGAAGTGGTTGGGGAGGGATGGGATTTTGATACTCCCAGCTTGTGAAAGGTATTAAATCTTTATTAAGCACTTCATTTTGGCCTATTGAATTGTACCTGGGAAGGGCCAAACAATAATATTGCTCGTTTTATTTATTATCTTCAGCTGCATGAAGACAAAGAAACCAAGACAGCTTGCTGGATAACCAAGTTGAAAAAGATGCGACAGGAACTGCTTGCAGCAACATGACTGAATTCAAGCAATAATTACATCTCTCCCTGTAAACAATATTATTATTTGTAGTATTGTTATTAAAGAAACATTTCACAGTCCTTGACACATTGTTTTTATTTATTTATTTTTATTTTTTTTCTTCTTCAAGAGTAAAATCAGACTCTTGTTGGTCAAAGTTAACCTGCAACCAGGCGGTCTCTTTTTCTTTTCTCCCTCCCCGGTACAAAAGAAAAAGAGAACGTCTGATTGCAGGTCAGGACAAACTAAGTGACCAGATAGCATAAAAGACGAGAAAATTTCCCTCTCTTCATTCAGTGATTGTTGTAAAAAGAAAACTGGAAATGGATCTGCCACTGTATCCACATGGCTGACTATTATCACATTATGCGCATTTTGCATGGACCAGCCCTGTGCAGAAGTAGGTGGTGCTCACTGTCGAGGAGCATAATTTTCAAGCGGGAGGGGACTGAAGAGCAAAAAAATTAGATACCACTTCAAAACTTGCATTCCTTTGTTTGACCTCTTATTAGAAGCTATTTAGAATTTTTAGAGTCAAATGGGATTTTTAAAAAATCCCGTCATGGTCCGTTGCAGCACAAAACGTTGTACTCGTGCATCTTTCATTCTCTGCTGCTGAGACGGTTTTTTCGCTTCTGACTGCGATGTTCGCCGATGAACAGCACGTTGCCCTCGTTAGACTGCGAGTGGTCTCTAATGTGGGGCGGTTGAAAGACACCCACGCGTGCGAAGTTGCGAGGAGACTCCCCTCGCGTGGTGTCTGCTCGCAACTTCGCGCGTACGTGTGTCTTTCGCAATTAGCGACTACTTGCAGTCTACTCAGTCGTTAGCGTTAAGTATTTACGGCTTCAAATGGTACTTTGCCAGGTAGTTTTGTGTTGGCGGAAGTTGTCGTGTTGCCACATGAAATGTCAAACTCTACTAAATGCTTATTGTCATTATCGTTTGTTTGAAAGAGAAGTAATATGTAAACGAGACGAACCTCTTACATTGTCTATTATTATATCTCTCACTTAGTACGCGCGCTGTGATTGGTCAATTTTGCGGGCCGTATTCTTCAGTACGACCCGCTTGACTTCAACTACCGTAAAAGCTCTATTCAGCCCCGGGGTCTTATTTAATTTCAAATCTTATTAAAGGGGGCTTATTGGAGAGGGGGCTTAATAGAGAGGAGGGGGGTGGGGTGGGGGGGCACGCCGTTTTCGTGTTAAATAGTTTCTGTACAAATCTCAACCAACTGCAGCAAAAATGTATTATTTAATACCGAGTAGGAAATAGTATGGTGTGTTTTATTGTATATTTGTTTTAAAACAAACCAACTGGGCCGCATTAAGTGTATTTCGTAAGAGGGAATAGCAGTGAATGTGAATAATTACAAAATCTCGGGGCCCAAAAAGGGGGCGGGGGGCGCTTATTAGAGAGGGGGGCTTATTACAAAAACTGACTTCCAAACGGGGGCTTATTAGAGAGAGAGAGAGAGAGAGGGGGGGGGGAGTGGGGGTGGAGGGGGGGTGGGTTAAAAGAGAGCGGAGCCTTAATAGAGCTTTTACGGTAGTTTCTTTCCCGCGCGCCGAATTAACCTCAGAGATATAATAAATATCTTACCTACCTCGTTTTCTCGGTCCGTACAGTAAGTTTACGGATCCTCGTTTTTTGCCAGTAATTCATGGCCCTCGGCGGACCAGTACGGACCTCGAACTCGGTTAGTAAGAGGTATGTATATAAATTTACCATTTTGAATCAGTTTGAAGGTGTTTGCATGTAATTTGACTGCAGGTCACGAGAATCCTGCATTTTATGCAAATGATGTGATTATTTCGGAAAAGAAAAAATTGGGATAAATCGGGATTTTTAGAGATAAAATTTATAGACATTTTTTGGAGAATTTCCGGATAGATTTTTAGGCCATTTTATGGCATTTTTGTAACTAGGCCTAGTGATACTACTTGTGTGTAACAGATTTTCATGTTGCAAAAAAAGTAAATACAGTATCTCCTTTCTGCTGTATAAAATATTGTTTCGCGTGCCTGGAGGTGAAAATAAGAGAAATAAGAGCAACAAAAAACTTATAATGCGACAATTTTGCTCCACAACTTGAAACAAAAATGTTGCCCGTTTCACTTGGCCTTTGAGGGATCAGATGTGTTTACTGACGCATGCTGCAAACCTTTTCCCGCCAATTCCCAGAAACTCTTGTATTTCAATCAGCCAATAAGAACGTGTCATAACCCAACGGCCCAATCCAGAAAGAGCATTTAACTCACGTGGTATCTATCTGCACGGGGGTCAGGTGTTAAGTTGGCGCCGTTTTCGAGAAAATTCATTCAGTTGTTGACGACAAACGAGTCACAAACTTTTCAGAGAGAGAATAACACGTATTTCTCTCTGTTATAATCTACCTTCTCTGCCTACTTAACTTCCAAGCAAATAACGCATTTAACACCTGATAACAGCTTCTCAAGCTAAAAACCACTGAATAGAGAGTGGTTAAAGAGACTGAAGGTGAGTTTCGTTTCTCGCACTGTTCACCTTTGAAACAGTTCATTGATGCGAGCATGCATACTGCATTACATAAAATTCATTAAGGTGTTATAATAACGTCTTCTTTATTTCTATTTTCTCGTGGAAAACAACTTTTCCTTTTACTAAAATTTTATCATGTTTGTTTTGTAGTGGAAATTTCCTGTGGAAGCACAAAATTGCAACAAGATAACTTAAGTCGGTGAACTCACGTGGCCTGGAAACATCGCGCTGTTTGTCAAGCCGGAGGAACTTGCAGGTAATAATTGTTAAACTATTCCTAATTTTCTTTCAGCGAAAATTTAACGAGCAAGTCAAGTTTCTTTTAATTCGAAGCTTTAACGTTAAATTTTGAAAGACTTCAAACTTCAAAGATTCGTTATTTGCGCAAGTTTGTACAATACCGGTGAACAGTATTATCATGACAAAGGATTGCAAATCAATGCACGGCGTTTCTTTTGAAATTACTGAGAGGCGAAACAATTGGCACATTTTTTGAATTATAATATCAGATTTTTTTTTCTCTTGCGGACATTCACATTTTGGAGAAATGAAGAACAAGGAGAGTTTTAAGAAGACTTTCCAAACGCGCCAATTGCCTCTGGAAAGAGTAAGAACTTAACGGTTTTTTTTTCATTATTATTTTTGCAACAGCCCCTGTTAAGTATCAAATTTCCTTCTTCGATTTATTTTGCAATTTTAGCAATTAAAAATACACAAGAAGAATAGAATATTCAGAAGTTTCCATTCAATTCTGTTCAAATTAAGGATAAAAAGGAGCAAAGAGATGCGCGCTACTGAAACTTGTACCACTGAACCGCTTTGCGGACGCTAAAAATAAATCAAACTAAACTTGAAATAATTCTTCGCTTCTTTTACCGGCAATAATTTGTTTTTTCAAACAGAAAGTTTTCGCGCGGGTTTTCATGGGCCTTATTCACGACAAAATAAAGTCATCGATTTGCGAATGCTAACGCCGAGAGGTTTCGCCTTTTTTATTTATTAATATTATTTATTTATTTATTTGCCACACACAATGAACTTACAGTGATTAGTAAGTTACCATGATTAATACACAGAAATTACAAAAAGAAAAATTAATTCACATCAAAGTAATATCCAGAATGTTTCTTTCAAAATGGTTTAAATTCAGGAGCAGAAAGAACCAGGTATAAAGTGACTCGCGGTACGTCTGGTATAATTTTCATTTTGGTGACTTTGGTAGTTAGAGTTCACTGTTTTTTTTTATAAGAACGTCCAATTTCGGAGCTGAAGCTGAACGTTATATTTTTTGCGACTTGAGGCTGAAAACGTTCTTAAGATGTTCTAAAATTACATGGTATACACCATTTCAGTAAATCAATGTGGACGTGACCAGGAAACCTATCAAAGTGCATTGCCTGCTGAGATATGGTATCAAGTTCCTTGCTCATACTTGCGCAACTTGCTTGCTCTGATGTCACGTGCGAGATGTCTCGCCAACCAACACTAGCTAAATTTGGCTTTAGAAAAAGCATTGAACATAGAAGTTCGCAAGGGGACATGAATTTACCCTTAAGTATAAACTCTTGTTGTTAGGCCATCGTAGCTTGATTAGAAATAAAACACAAACATCGGATATAAACAGCAAGTATTTCTGCTGAAAGTGGTCGTTTGGAAATAATAAACTCCTGGATGGGAAATAACATGGAATTAAAACAAAGTCAGTAAATTTATGTTCCATTTGTGGATGTCTCTTGAAAATGCATTTTATATCGGGGGTAGCTTTTTTAAAGTTGCTTTTGGCCAATGACAACATTTCAAAATATAGTAAACAAAATATATAGTAAATAAATAAAGTAAACTTCCTATTAACACTCCTTGGATACTCAGTTTTTGGTGCTTGAATTCTCCTTGAATTTTATGTACACTAAAGCCAGCACGGACCATGAAACTGCATGCGATTTTTCAATTTCGTACACTCAATCTGAAGTGCATTTGAAATAACTTTATTCTTTTATTTTCAGTTTTCCTGCGATTCTTGTAACATTTTTGGTGAGCCACATCTGAAATATCTGCCAGTTCCAAATGCCTTAGCCACAGGACACCCAATATACATCTTCTCCATAGCATCTGTAACATCTACTGTGTCAGCTTCACCTAAACAAGCAATGGAGGCCGGTCAGTCAAACAGGGGTGGGAATGGGGGGTAAATAAGAGCTCTGGATGAACCTTACAACGCACACGATACACACATGATTGGCTATTCGGCTTAATTTAATTGTAGTTAGATTAGTTAGTTGGATCCCAAGGGTTGGGATGGCTCCTCCCCTTTAGACCCCCATTTGGGTTGCTTTGCAGGTTATTCGGTCATCAATTCGATTTCGGATCGCTTTATGGCTTTTTTCATTCGGATTTTTTCGATCTTTCTACAAGTTCAGCAAGTTTAAGATGTCTTCATCTCAACGCTTCACATGGAATCTTCTTTTTGGACGCTCTTCATCTTCGACAACAACATCCTGCTTAGTTGCGCATAGGTTTTCAAACTACTACACTTCACTTGTCAGGCGGTTTGTCCTGGAATAAGTGAAGCTACACTGCGTAAGGTTCAACCAGATTTTGAATTAAGCTAATAACTTAGGAACCAGAGCTTGAGGCCATTCAACTTTGGAAGGAGACCAGTTTTGGCAACTTCTGACAGGTTTAATGGTCTTTCTGGTTAACAGTTATTTCATGCTAAGGACTCGGCAGGCACGTAAAACTGGGGATAAAGGGACAGACAATGCACACATCCTAGTCCAGAGGAGTAGAATTATTAGTTAACATTATATTCAGCTGTTTCAACCACCAAACATTACTAGCTACCAGGTCAAATGTTTGTCTGAAGCCATTCCAAATTACCAGAAAAGAACAGCTGTCAGATGAGATTTATCCACTTGTCTGTTACGAGTCAAAATTATCAGAGAGCAACACTGACAGATGAAGCATTTATCCAATTGTCTATTGTGATTCAACATAACTGTACCAGTGTCTAAGAAACTGCCAGACAAAGGATTTATCCACTTGCATAAATTAAATATTGACTAAATTATCTGAAAACTGTCAGATAAAACATTTATTCACTTTCCAGTTGTCACTCAAATTTACCAGGAAGCAGTTGTAAGCTCAAATATTAAATCCAATTTTTACTGTTGTCAACAAAATTATGTGAAAGCATCAGCTACCACATACAACATATAATTCCAAACAGCAAGTTGCTAGAACGTTTTGGTAACATTGGTTGAAACAGCTATAATTGTCTAACAGTAATACTCTAGCTGGATCTCAGAGAAGAAGAAGACACCAATCTGGCCTGAGGTATGTGGATTTTTGTTGTTTTCCGGCCAATCTTCATTCGGCACATCCGGCTTCATCTCCATTCCAAATTTGACAATGCGTTCGATTTAGATGCTTGGTATCGACAAAGAACCGATAGCAAGCAGTCAGCAATGCCTGATTGTGTCTGGGGGACCCTGAGTGTTTCAGTTAAGGTGTCAAGGTTTATGGACACAGAAACATTCTTGGTTTCATTGGACACTGAACTCTTAGCATAGGTGCGCACCCTTCCACAGACCTATTGAGGTCCTCTGGATTACTTAAGACTTAGCTCTGTAATTCTTAAATAAAAAATAAAAGTCTGAAAACTGCTATGTTGTCAGTGTCTTTATCTTAAAACAATTATTTACAGTAGGATTAAGTAAACAACTCAATACTAACAACTCATTTCGTTTCAGGGACTAACCAATCATTTTATTTCAGGGAGGAAAATGCACATGCATCACTTGTTGTAATGAAGTTTTGTAACTGAAATAAAAATCTGAGAAACACAGGTGTCACTGTATTAATTAACAAACGTACTTACAATTCCATTTCAGGATTATATAAGCATACATTTTAAGAGCAGCCTCCTGAACAAAATTTTAACTGTAACTGAATTTATTATAATAAAAGAAACAAAAAACAGTTGTCAGTGTCTTGTCTCAACAAAACTAACCTAGACATCTCAATTTCAGCAACATTAGTACTATCTTGACATATTACGTGTAGATTCAATCCACAAGACAGTTAATTTTCATTGATTGACTACATACAAGAAGACAACATTGTTACTGTGAGGATGATCATCAAGTAGATGTCTTTGATAAAACATTTAATATTCTTCTCATCAAGGTAAGCTATACAAATTTTCACTTTTCAGATTTCATATTAACTGGTTTATTATTTTATTTTACAGCTCCAGTGCTTAGTGTTACACCAAACTACAATCAACTGCAATTAGTCAATTGTTTACTCTTCTAAATCCAAATTACTGCATGAACTGACACTCAAGAAGATTATTCAATTGTTATACTGTCACTCCAAATTATTTTAATGAATGTCACTCAAGATGAATATATTCAATTGTTTACTGTCACTCAAGATGATTATCAAATTGTTTACCTTTCACTCCAAATGATTGCAATGAACTGTCACATAAGAAAAATCTATTGTCTTTACTGTCACTCCAAATCTTGGCACAAACTGTCACGCAAGATCATGATTATCCAATTGCTTGCAATGAACTGTCACTCAAGATGAATATATTCAATTGTTTACTGTCACTCCAAATTGTTTATTGTCAATACAAACTACTGCAATTAACTTTCACTCAAGATGATTATTCAATTGTTACACTTTGAGTCCAAATTATTACAATGAACTGTCACTCAAGATGAATATTGAATTGCTTACTGTCACTCTAAATTTTAACACGCATTGTCAATCAAGATTATTATTGAATTGTTCACTATTTGCTGCTAATGCAAATTGACACTGACTGTGACACTGACGAACCACTTGAACAATAACTACTAAGGCTGCAAAGTCTTTCACCAGGTCATCTCAGACCTATGCCTTTTACGCCTCCTTTGAGGCGTCCATTGCACTGCAATTTGTAACAGTTAAAATTAGCTTCCATTTGGAAGACGTCTCACAGCCATTTCCCCTTGCTTCAGTATAGTAACAGAAAGCAGCTCTACATTGCAGAATAATTAACAGATCCTGGTTGTTAATACTGTCAGGCCAGATCCTTTGATGCATCAAAAGCATTTAAAATGGAAGACATCTTGCCCCTTGGAAATCTCCCTGGTCTTGCAATCTTCAGCACTCTCTTCCAAATGGATGGATGTTAGAGATGCTACTACAATCAAATACTCTGATTCTAGTATGTGGATTCAATGATTGGTGGATTTTCAGACTGCAATAACCAACCAAAATAGTTGTTTTTTCTCAGGTCATTATTATATAGACCAGGCTCTCCTATGCCTCCTTTGAGGCATCCATTACACTGTAATTCTTTGCAGTGAGTCTGTTTCCAGTCAAATGACAAGTTCAACAGCCATTTACACCTCCGCTGTTGTGTAGTAACAGAGAGTGATGCAAGATTATGGGATAATTAGCAAATCCTTCAGTTATTGTTAATCCTGCTTTGCCAGTTAAGATTGATCGAACAAAAAAGTCAAGTCTTAAAGACATCAAGTCTCTTGGAAATCTTACTGGTCACCTTTCAGCACTCTCTTTCATACAGACTGAAGGACACACTGCTCTTTCATGTTAAATTTGACGAATTGTGAGAATGTATTGAGTGATCAAAACACTTGACATGTTGCAGCCATACACCTCCTTTTTTGTGAAGTATAAACAGAGCAGCTCTAGATTACAGGAGATTAACAAGTCCTTGCTACTATATTCTATTAGGCCTGAAGATCCCCTTGACGCAACAAAAGCTCAACCTGAAAGACATCTAGTCTCCTGCTGGAAATTTTACCAGTTATATTCTAGCGCTTAAATGGAGTCTTCACAACACATCTTAATCAACATTCACCATCCAATGTGCCTTTCGTTGCCCAGATAAATAAAGTCATTGACCTTTTTGAAGGGCTGGAAGTTCAGTGACCCATTGGGTACTTGTCACATTCAACCATGTCAGCATTTCTTTCCACGCCAGGTGGCTTAATGTGAATGATGTGAGTTCACCTGTCCAGGTTCTCTTGGATGTCAATATAGTGGCTGCATGGATATAACCTCATATTGGTCTGTAAAATCCAAATCCTCAAGCATTAATTGTGGAAAACATCCACTCTCTGTTAATGTTAGCACTGTAGCTGTTTCTTTCCCACAAACCAGTCCATGGGCAGAATGAATTTAGGAAGAAGGATAAGGTGCATCGATCCCTGCTTGAAAGCTTAAGCTCACTGCAAAATGTTGTTCACAGACCATTAAATGGAACTGTAAATCTTCACTCAGCATCTTCAAATGAAGATCATACCTTAGCTTATCAATATTAATAATATCATCCACAGTATGCTTCAGAGCAAACTCGGAGGCTTCCTTGGAATCAACATACAGGATATAAGGACTGCTATTGCAAGTATTATCTGCTCTATACATGATTTTACCTCCATAACACCAGCCCACCTACTTTCCAATATTTTCCGACGTTAGTATCTTGATAATGTTAGCAATCTTAACCAAGAGAGAACATACCTTCGTGAGATTTTCCATAAAGTGCAGGTTTGGAAACTATCAGACACTTTCTCAAAATCAACATACAGGACCTGGAAGCTGCTGTAACAACAACAACAACTTTATTACACATTCTTTACCATAAAACCCATAGTTTGTCCTGCAAATAGCTACAACGCTAATCGAGGAGGGACAAACTGACAAAAGCTAAGAGAAATTGTCCAACTGCTGTTCAAGTTAATGGACTGCTGAAGTGTTGTCTGAGGACTTGTAAAATCTGCTCTATCTATGATATCCCCTCACAAAACCTGTCTGCTCCTTTCTAATATCCTCTACAGCATAAACTCTCTAAGGGAGACAGCAGCCTCTCAAGATGATTGAAACAAAGCATCATACATTGGAAACTATCAAATGCCTTCGTGAATCAACACACAGGACACTGAGATTGCTTTTTGATTCAGCAGAATACTGACAGGTTTGCCTTAAGGGATAAAAATCTGCTCTTTGCATGAGTCCACTCTCGTGAAACCAGCCTGTTCCTTTGTAATTTTAATAATCTTACAAGCAAAGTCATAACTTCTCAAGATTATCCACAGCATGCTGCATTGCAAACTATCAAACACCTTCAAATCAACACACAGGATTTGGATTTCCACAGACTACTGATGCATTTGTCTGAGGACCAAAAAATCTGCTCTGTAACTATATTATATGATCTTCCCTCCATGATACCAGCATGTCTTTTCTAATATTATCTTTGGTACCTTCCAAGGGAGGCAATACCTTCTCAAGATATCCGGCATCTACAGTGTGCAGGATTGGAAACTATTATTTTTAGAAGTGTTATTCTCTGAATTAACACAGAGGGTACAGAGCCTTTTCTATTCATGAGATCAGTGGAAGCTGCTGAAGTATTTGTCTGAGGACAGAAACTTGCTCTGTACATAATCTCCCCCTCTTGAAATTAGCCTAACAATCCACTTGTACTTTCTTCTATTTTCTTCAGTATTGTGATGATTTTAACAATCTTCCAAGGAATTAAGAAAATAACTTCTCAGGATTTATCCACAGAATGCTATGCAGCAAATTATCAGTGGCTTTCTGACAAATCAACATACATGTACACTTAAGGACATAAAGCTGAGGCTACTATTTGATTCAGTGGACTGCTGAAGTATTTGTCTGGGGACAAACATCTGCTCTGTACATGATCTTCATTCTCTTCAGCATCCTGACAACGTTAGCAAAGGAGACCATATCTTCTTAAGATTAAGACAGCATGCAGGGTTGGAATTAGCTATCAGAAACTCTCTCGCAATCAACACACAGGACATAAAAACTGCTGTTCCAGATTCAGCTACCAGCTAAAACACTCATCTTATCTGAATCTTCTCTGAATTAACACAGAGGGCACAGAGCCTTTTCTATTCATGAGATCAGTGGAAGCTGCTGAAGTATTTGTCTGAGGACAGAAACCTGCTCTGTACATAATCTCCCCCTCTTGAAATTAGCCTAACAATCCCCTTGTACTTTCTTCTATTTTCTTCAGTATTGTGATGATTTTAACAATCTTCCAAGGAATTAAGAAAATAACTTCTCAGGATTTATCCACAGAATGCTATGCAGCAAATTATCAGTGGCTTTCTGACAAATCAACATACATGTACACTTAAGGACATAGAGCTGAGGCTACTATTTGATTCAGTGGACTGCTGAAGTATTTGTCTGGGGACAAACATCTGCTCTGTACATGATCTTCATTCTCTTCAGCATCCTGACAACATTAGCAAAGGAGACCATATCTTCTTAAGATTAAGACAGCATGCAGGGTTGGAATTAGCTATCAGAAACTTTCTCGCAATCAACACACAGGACATAAAAACTGCTGTTCCAGATTCAGCTACCAGCTAAAACACTCATCTTAAGACAATAATCGTCTCTAAACATGGTCAGCCTGTTCCTCAGCAATCAGGGTGGATATTTCCCATTGGCTGTCATTCAGATCCCTCAAACAACCAGTTGCTTGCCCAGCATTATTCCATTCACTGATAGTAGCAAATGCTACAGGGTGAAGTTGCTATTGCAATGCCCCACCCCTAACCTGGAGGACCAGGTCACTCCTAATTACTGTCATCAACTGGCAGGCAGGATGTAGATCAGTAAAATTATTAATGCCAACTAGTACTGTCACTCCAAATTTCTGTGATGACAAGTAGTCAATATGCTGATCATGAATGAATTTCTTGCTGTTATTAAAAGTTACACAGTCAGATGAACTGATGTCCTTATCTGAGCTCAGATGTGCTTCACCTTTAGTTATTGATCTCATCCTTACTTTCTCATGACGTAATTTTGTTCCCTGTACCCAGATCCTTTCCCTTGTGTTTGCTGATCTCCCAGTAGACATAGTCTGTATAGTCCTGCATATTTAAATGGTTTGTACCACCTCCCCAGGCTGGTAAAATGTCCACACATGCCCCAAAGCAACATGGATGGATTCCCTGGAATTCAGCAGATTAACAATATGGGTGCATATTTCCAGCTGACCTCACTCCATCCCTCACTTGCATGATCAGCAATACTCCCTTTTGCTAATGGTAGCAAATGCCCCAACAACCATTTCAGTAGCAACCTGTTTGCTATGCAAGGGTTGGAGTTGCAAGTGCAACACCCCACCCTCAACCTGGTATACCAGGTCCAACCAAGTTCCTATCACCAGCCACCAATCAGTGCCACACTCAGTGATTCCAGAGCAGCTGAGGACGAACCAAGGGAATTTACACCCTGCCAAAATCCAACCCATGTGAACTCACTTTGGAAGACAAACAGAGGTTAGAAATGTTTAGTTCATTTGTTGACGTTTTGTTGGCATGTTTTGAATTCTTAACCGATATAACCCTAATATTAGTGCAGTGTTCTAGATAAGATGGGGCTGTCGGGTCAAAAACCCTACAGGGTCAGCTACATGACCCAACAAATTAATAGAAAATTTATGATGGTTTGGTGGGAGCACTGGAAATTTGACCTGATGAAATTCCTTGTTGACACCCTGCCTTAAAATCTTACCTGGAACCCTATAGCAGTGACCACCTAATTTCTCCTTACAGTATCAATAAACTTGATCTGGCATACAGTAACTCTCTTTCTTAAAATTGGCTTGATTCTTTTATTTTCAGTTCTCCCCATTTGTTTCCTGGCAACAGTCGTACCTGAAATATCTGCAAGTTCCAAGTGCCTCAGCCACAAGACAACCAATGTTAACTACTCCAGCACCTGTGTCATCTTCTTGCTAGTCGGCTTCACCGAAACAAGCAATGGAGGCTGGTCAGTCAAATAGGGGCGGGAATGGGGGGTAATTAAATAAGAACTCTGGATGAACCTTACAACGCACACGATACACACATGATTGGCTATTCGGCTTAATTTAATTGTAGTTAGATTAGTTAGTTGGGTCCCAAGGGTTGGGATGGCTCCTCCCCTTTAGGCCCCCATTTGGGTTGCTTTGCAGGTTATTCGGTCATCAATTCGATTTCGGATCGCTTTACGGCTTTTTTTCATTCAGATTTTTTCGATCTTTCTACAAGTTCAGCAAGTTCAAGATGTCTTCATCTCAACGCTTCACATGGAATCTTCTTTTTGGACGCTCTTCATCTTCGACAACGACATCCTGCTTAGTTGCGCATAGGTTTTCAAACTACTACACTTCACTTGTCAGGCGGTTTGTCCTGGAATAAGTGAAGCTACACTGCGTAAGGTTCAACCAGATTTTGAATTAAGCTAATAACTTAGGAACCAGAGCTTGAGGCCATTCAACTTTGGAAGGAGACCAGTTTTGGCAACTCCTGACAGGTTTAATGGTCTTTCTGGTTAACAGTTATTTCATGCTAAGGACTCGGCAGGCACGTAAAACTGGGAATAAAGGGACAGACAATGCACACATCCTAGTCCAGAAGAGTAGAACTATTAGTTAACATTATATTCAGCTGTTTCAACCATGAAACATTACTACTTAAGACATCAAATATTTTAAAATTGATTGTCCATTGTCAAAGTTATCTAAAACAAGCTACCAGGTGAAATGTTTGTCTGAAGCCATTCCAAATTACCAGAAAAAAAAAAGCTGTCAGATGAAAGATTTATCCACTTGTCTGTTACGAGTCAAAATTATCAGAGAGCAAGTGACAGATGAAGCATTTATCCAGTTGTCTATTGTGATTCAACATAACTGTACCAGTGTCTAAGAAACTGCCAGACAAAGGATTTATCCACTTGCTGAAAACTGTCAGATAAAACATTTATTCACTTTCCAGTTGTCACTCAAAATTACCAGGAAGCAGTTGTAAGCTCAAATATTAAATCCAATTTTTACTGTTGTCAACAAAATTATCTGAAAGCATCAGCTGCCACATACAACATATAATTCCAAACCACAAGTTGCTAGAAGTTATATTGGTAATAATATTGGTTGAAACAGCTATAATTATCTAACAGTAACACTCTAGCTGAATCTCAGAGAAGAAGAAGACACCAATCTGGCCTGAGGTATGTGGATTTTTGTTGTTTTCCGGCCAATCTTCATTCGGCACATCCGGCTTCATCTCCATTCCAAATTTGACAATGCGTTTGATTTAGATGCTTGGTATCGACAAAGAACCGATAGCAAGCAGTCAGCAATGCCTGATTGTGTCTGGGGGACCCTGAGTGTTTCAGTTAAGGTGTCAAGGTTTATGGACACAGAAACATTCTTGGTTTCACTGGACACTGAACTCTTAGCATAGGTGCGCACCCTTCAATACAGCTACCGAGGTCCTCTGGATTACTTAATTAAGACTTATAACTCTGTAATTCTTAAATAAAAAAATAAAACTCTGAAAACTGCAATGCTGTCAGTGTCTTTATCTTAAAACATTTACAGTAGGATTAAGTATACTAAACAATTAAATACTAACAACTCATTTCATTTCAGGGACTAACCAATCATTTTATTTCAGGGAGGAAAATGCACGTACATAACTTGTTGTAATAAAGTTTTGCTTTTAAAACTGAAATAAAAATCTGAGAAACACAGGTGTCACTGTATTAATTAACAAACATACTAACAATTCCATTTCAGGGTTATATTAGCATACATTTTAAGAGCAGCCTCCTGAACAAAATTAACTGTAACTGAATTTATTATAATAAAAGAAACAAAAAACAGTTGTCAGTGTCTTGTCTCAACAAAACTAACCTAGACATCTCAATTTCAGCAACATTAGTACTATCTTGACATATTACGTGTAGCTTCAAGCCACAAGACAGTTTTCATTGATTGACTACATACAAGAAGACAACATCATTAGTCTGAGGATGATAATCAAGTAGATGTCATAAAACATTTCTTTTCATCAAGGTAAGCTATACAAATTTTCTTATTTCAGATTTCATATTAACTGGTTTATCATTTTATCTTACAGCTCACCTCCCGCCAAGTGTTACACCAAACTACAAATTAATTGAACTGCAGTTATCCATTGTTTACTGTCACTCCAAATTGCTGCACAAACTCTCACTCAAGATGATTACCCAGTTGTTATACACTGTCACTCTCAATTATTTAATGAACTGTCACTCAAGATGAATAATATATTCAATTGGTGGATTTCACTCCAAATTTCTGCACAAACTGTGACGTAAGATCATTATTCAATTCTTTACTGTCACTCCAAATTTCAGCATGAATTGTCACACAAGATGATTATGCAATTGTAATTACACTGTCACTCCAAATTATTTTAATGAAGTCTGTCACTCGAGATGAATATATTCAATTGTTTACTGTTACTACAAATTTCAGCACGAACTGTCACGCAAGATGATTATTCAATTGTTTACTGTCACTCCAAATTACTGCATAAACTGTCACTCAAGATGAATATTCAATTGTTTACTGTCACTCCAAATTTTGGCACAGAATGTCACTCAATATTATAATTGAATTACTTGATGTTACTGCAAATTCACACTGCAAACACACTGACGAACCAGAGTGCCCACTTGAACAATAAGTACTAAGGCTGCAAAGTCTTTCACCAGGTCATCTCAGACCTTTTACCCTTCCTTTTGAGGTGTCCATTGCACTGCAATTCTTAGCAGTGAATCTGCTTCCATTCGGAAGACTTCTCACAGCCATTTTCCCTTGCTTTCTCTTTTGCATAGTAACAGAGAGCAGCTCTACCTTACAGGATAATAAACAGATCCTGGTTGTTAATACTGTATTTGGACCAGATCCTTTGATGCATCCAAAGCATATTTTAATATGGAAGACATCAACTTACAGGTCATGTAACCCCCAGCACTCTCTTCCATAGAGATGGAGACTAAAGATGCTGCTATCAAATACTCTAATTCTAGTATGTGGATTCAATTGGTGGATTTTCAGACTGCAACAACCAACCAAACTGGTTGGTTTTTCCAGGTCATTATTATTTAAACCAGGCTCTTCTATGCCTCCTTTGAGGAATCCATTGCACTGTAATTCTTCGCAGTGAATCTGCGTCCAGTCAAATGACAAGTTACAGACTGTAATTAGCACTTGGTTTGCCTTAGAGTCTTCACAACACTTCCACAATCACCATCTGATGTGACTTCGTTACCCATAGAAATGAACTCATTCACCTTTTTGGAGGGCTGGAAGTTCAGTGACCCATTGGTTTATTTGTCACATTCAACAATGTCAGCATTTACTTTCATGCCAGGTATAGCTTAATTTGGATAACATGAGTCTGTCCAACTGCTCTTGGATGTCAGTGTAGTGGCTGGTTATTTGCCAAAATGGTTTGTAAAATCCAAATCCTCAAGCATTGTGGAAAGCATCCACTCTGTTCATTTTAGCTGTTTTCTTTCCCATTGTTTTTCCCACAAGTCTGTCCAGTTGACCAGAAGGAAGAGGATGTCGAAGGAGGATAATTAAGGTGCATCATATCTCTGTCTGAATGCTGATCATGATCATGAAGCTCTTAGATCTGTAAAAATGTTTTCCACAGATCGACCAGTTATTTGCACCAGAAATCTTCACACAGCATCTTCAAATACTGGCCCTTTATTGGCTTCTAAAGATTATCCACAGTATGCTTTGTAGAGCAAACTCAGATTGCTTTCCACAATCAACATATGGGACACCACGACTGCTGTTCCATTCATTGGAGTGTTGAACAATTTGTCTAGGAGAAAAAATCTGCTCTACGTGTGGCTTTTCCCCCTGAAACCAGCTCGCCTACTTTCTAATCTCATTAGTCAGTATCTTGATAATGTTAGTAATCTTCCAAGGGAGACCATAACTTCTCAGGATTTTCCACAAAAGTGCAGGTTTGGAAACTATAAAAATGAGACACTTTTTGCAAAATCGACATACAGGACTTGGAAGCTACTTTTTGAGTTGATGGACTGCTGAAGTATTCGTCTGAGGACAAAAATCTGCTCTATCCATACAATATTGATACCTCCCTGATGAAACTAGACTGCTACTTTCTATTACTGTCTTCAGCATCAACTTTACATTAGACAGCATCATACATTAGAAACTATCAATTATACCTTCTTTCAAGTACTTCGTTTTTGATGACAAAATAATCTGCTCCATTTATGATCTTTCCCTCCCTGAAACCAGCTTGCCTGCTTTCCAATATTATCTTTCATGTCTGATGATGATAGCAATCATCCAAGGGAGGCCAACCATTCTCAAGATGTCCCATATACAGTGTGCACGATTGAAAACAAAAAGAAGCTAATTCTTGGAATCAGCATAGAGCTGAGGCTGTTGCTTTATTTAGTGGACTGCTGGGGACAAAAATCTGCTTTGTACATGATCTTCCCCTCCTAACACTGGTCTGCTTGCTTTCTAATATTCTCTTCAGCATCCTGACAACATTAGCAAAGGACACCATACCTTCTCGAGATTATCCACAGTAAGCACGATTGGAAACCATCAGAAGCTTTCTTGCAATTGACACACAGGGCATAAAGGTTGCTATTCCACATTCAGCTACCAGCTAATACACACAGCTGCAGAAATTGTGTTCAGCAGGATAAATTGGTAGATGATCTATACTAACCAGTGACAGAAAGAAGTGTGATGTATTGATTGGAACACGTTAAATGACACAACCAAACTTCTTCTATAACTTACTTGGAGGCATGTTCTTCTCACTCAAGACTAAAGCAGTTGGGAACCAACTTGGATCCAAAACCAGACAAACTTGGTTTACAGAGTAAGGTGGCATTGAATATAATTTCATTGATACAGTGGTCCTTTAAATGGAAGTTCCCATTTGTCTTAATATTCAAATCCTGTCAAACAAAACCAGAAAGGTATATTCAATGCAATGACATACTGTGATCGATGGTTTGACACTCGCTCTTGTGCAATTGGTAAACAGATTATAAGAAGTCTCTCACTGCCTCATCTCAAACACATTACCTCTCCCCTAGCAGTTATTATCACTCCCCACTTTAGCATTGATATCTCCTTTTACCAATCAAGACTGTGATAGTTTGGTATTTTCTCCACAACTGCTGTCAGGCTTTCAAAGACGTCTCAGTGGGTACATAGCTTACAGCAATGGATACCTTCATTAACTTGCCATAGAGGAAACACATGCACTGGAGTCTTTTATTCTTGAATTTATGGGTGTCCTCTTCAGTGATACTTGACGGCAGCTTCCTTTTGCAAATGGGTGCCATGACTTCCTGTGAATGGATCTTAAAATGGCATATGTACCTACCAAATGACATCATGTTTCCCGGACAAAACAGGAAAAAGGAGTCTTAAGAAGGAGAGAGAGAGAGTCATTCAAAGAGACTTTTGAATCTCATCCAGATTACAAGTATTCCAGATGTCCACCCGAGGAAAAAAATTTCTGCCAATGCAAACATTGACAAATTGGGAGAATTCTCCAGGTACAAATTGAAAGATAACATTGCTTTGGAAAGTGTTGGAAGACTGCATATTTTCACATTGTGGTTACCTTTGGACTGTGTGACTCTCCCAGTCTGGTATACAACATCTGCATTCCATGATCTAACATAGACTTCTTGGCTGTAGGGAGATCAGCAATCAGGGTGGAGATTTCCAGTTGGTGGTCATTCAGATCCCTCACACAACCAGTTGCTTAGCCAGCATATTACTCCATTCACTGATAGTAGCAAATACTACAGGATGAAGTTGCTATTGCAATGCCCCACCCCTAACCTGGAGGACCAGGTCACTCCTAATTACTGTCATCAACTGGCAGTCAGGATGTAGATCAGTAAAATTATTATTGCCAACTGTCACTCCAAATTTCTGTGATGACAAGTAGTCAATATGCTGAATGAATTTCTTGCTGTTGTTAAAAGTTACACAGATGAACTGATGACCTTATCTGAGATGTGCTTCACTCTCTGGTTCTCATCCTTGCACTCTCATCAAATAATGTTGTTCCCTGTCTCCGGATCCTTTCCCTTGTGTTTGCTGATCTCCCAGTAGATTAAGTCTGTGGTTCTACATTTTTCAGTGATTTTTCCCAACCTCCCCAGGCCGATAAAATGTCTGCACATGCCCCAAACCATCTTGGATGCCTCCTTCAAAGTCAGGAGGTTAACAATAGGGGTGCAGATTTCCAGCTGACCTCACCCCATCCCTCACCTGCATGATCAGCAGTACTCCCTTTGCTAATGGTAGCTAGCTAGCAAATGCCCCAACAACCATTTCAGTAGCAACCTGTTTGCTATGCAAGGGTTGGAGTTGCAAGTGCAACACCCCACCCTCTGCCTGGTATACCAGGTCCAACCAAGTTCCTATCACCAGCTACCAATCAGTGCCACACTGAATGATTGCAGATGATCTGAGGATGAACCAAGGAAATTTACAGCCTGTCAAAATCCAACCTATGTGAATTCACTCGGGAAGAGTAACTGATACAGAGGTTAGAAATGTTTAGTTTGCATGTTTTCAATTCTTTACCCTTATAACCCTAATTTTAATAACAATTACCATCTAATTTCTTTTTACAGTATCACTAAACTTGATCTGACATACATGTTATGAGAATTAAGGGAATGATCACTGATGATGACAAGCACAAATCCTTCCAACTGATGTACCTTAGGAAAAAATTATCAGGGCTTAAAGTGAAACAAGTACTTATCCCTTCCAAATAAATGTAACATACAATGAGGGTGAGGACTGGAGGAATGTATAGATATTCTATTTTATCCCATTTGATTCATGGCAAACAACCATTGAGGAAACACAAAATTAAAGGGAATGTACGTATTACCATTCCAGCAGTAAAATAACTGGTAAATTTTTTGTAGTATTAGTGACAGTTCCTGAGTGAGTGTGTTGTTCAATAACAATAGTTGCAAAGCAGCTGAATGTTTACTAGGGTGATGCCCAGTTAAATCCAAATTGTTAAATTCTGTCTCTCAATCTGAAGTGTCTTTCTTAAAATTGACTTGATTCTTTTATTTTCAGTTCTCCTGTGTTTCCTGATAAGTTTTTCATTGAGCCATACCTGAAATATCTGCAAGTTCCAAGTGCCTCAGCCACAGGATACCCAATGTCCAACTACCACCACAGTACCTCTGCCTTCTTCTTTCTTGTCAGCTTCACCTAAACAAGCCACGGAGGCCGGTCAGTCAAATAGGGGCAGGAATGGGGGGTAAATAAGAGCTCTGGATGAACCTTACAACGCACACGATACACAGATGATTGGTTATTCGGCTTAATTTAATTGTAGTTAGATTAGTTAGTTGGGTCCCAAGGGTTGGGCTGGCTCCTCCCCTTTAGGACCCCATTGAGTTGCTTTGCAGGTTATTTGGTCATCAACTGGAATTCGGTTTACTTTTCGGCTTTTTTCATTCTGATTTTTTCGATCTTTCTACAAGTTCAGCAAGTTCAAGATGACTTCAACTCAAGGCTTCATTTGGAATCTTTTCTGAAGGCTCTTCATCAGGGTTAGAGGCAGAGAGCTAGTTAACTTATGATAAGGACTCGCCAGGCATGTAAAACTGGGAATAAAGGGACAAACAATGCACACACCCTAGTATAGAGGAACAGAGAAATTAGTTGACATAACAATGAGTTGTTTCAACCACCAAAGGCTATAACTATCTAACAGTGATACTCTAGCTGGATCTCAGAGAAAAAGAAGACACCATTCTGGCCTGAGGTATGTGAACTTTTATTGTTTTCCGGCAAATCTTCATTTAGGTAACAGTAGGATTAAGTAAGCAATTCAATACTAACACATCATTCTTTTTCAGGGACTAACATATCTTTGTTTCAGGGACTTCAAAATTCAGTTTTTTTTTTAACTGTACTAACAATTCCATTTCAGGGCATCTTTCTTTTCAGGATTATAGGCACAAACCTATTAATTAGGAGACACATCCTAAACAAAACTGTAACTTGAGTTGAATTTATTATAATTAAAGAAACAAAAAACTGTTGTCATTGTCTTTCCTGAACAACACTAACCTACAAATCTTTATTTCAGCAATATTAGTACTATCTCAACATTTTATAGCTTCCACAAGATGGTTTTCATTGATTGACTATAAGATTATAATCATCAACTGGATATCTCTGATAAAAATTTCTAATCTTCAAGGTAAGTGATACATTTTTTTAATATTTTCAAGCTACATATTAACTGGTTTATCATTTTATTTTACAGCTAACCTCCTGTTTAGTGTCACACACTATGATTAACTGTCAGATACAATGCTGAGCGGTATTAGTATATTAGGTAAGAAGCTGGCCTTCTGACATTTTATCAAAATGTGTTAGACCAATCATGTGACACCAAATTAATAGGATGATCTGTCACTGGACAGAATGTTGATTTACTTGTTTACTGTTACTATATACAAGTACCTGACATGGACTGTCAGGGGCACTGATTTGATTTCTTACTGTCAATCCAAATTTCTGTCAGTGTGAACTGTCTTAAAAGATTTGACCTTGTTCCCTTGAGATTTCTTTTGTGTAAGGAAATTAGGGAAATGTTCTGACTCTGATACTGTTGAAAAGGGATCCACTTCCCCAGAGGTCCAAATCAAGCAGTTTTCCTCACACTTCCTACCAGTCCAGCTTATATTATCAATCAGTGCCACATCTGGAATAGCCTTATGTTACATACAGAGATTGCAGAGCAGCTGTTAACATCTGGATTGTCAGTCTACAAGAGGATTGGAACAGAGGTTAGAAATTTATACTATTTATTAATAATTAATAAATAGTATAAATTTCTAACCTCTGTTCCAATCCTCTTGTAGACTGACAATCCAGATGTTTCCAGATTTGTTGACAGTCTGTTAATTAGCATCTTGTAAATCCTTTACCCTTTAAGCCTTAAAGGGAACCAGCTAATTTATCCTTTAGCTCACAATATCAATATCACTAAAACTTGACCAAAACATACATGTCATGAGAAATTACAAAGGAAATAATCACTTTGAAATGCCAAGTTTCCCAATGTGTAGGTATTGATCGCAGGATTGTCAAAGTAACTCATAATAAAATTGTGCCTTACAGGCAAATGTAAAATACATGTACAAGGAGGGGGAAAGGCAGAGATATTTTCTGCTGTTTTTATTTATTTTATCCCATTTTAATTGATTCGTGTACTGACAAAAGTCTTATCTCTTATAAACAATGTCTTGGTAAAGTGCTATTTAAGGAGTAAATTAAAGGGAATGTGCATTTTAATATTATAGAAGTAAAGTAAGTTTTATGGTAAGTTGAAAAATATTCATAATTTAATGTTTAAGTTCTCACATTATTATTTTGTGCTGTTCTATTTATCAGTTGTTGCAGAGCAGCTGAATGTTTGCAATGAGGACGATTTCAGGAATTTAAAGCCTGTTTACATCCAAATTGGAATACTGTTAACATCTGGACCCTGCAAGAGGAACAGAGGTTAGAGATTTTATTGTGCTTAATGTAATGTCATTAATCCTTAATAAAAAAAATATATAATTGTTTCTGAGAGGCAAATGGACACAGAGGGAAAGGATTAACAGAGGTGGGGAGAGTAAAGGGAATTTGTATAGTAATATAATTTAAAAACTATAGTAAATTAACTGGCAAGTTAAAAGTAATTTCAAAGACAGCTCTTCCATCTGTGTTGTTCTATTTCAGTAGTTGCAGATCTAGAGCAGCTGAATATTTACCAGCATAATCTGAGGAATGTAAAGCCTGATAAATCCAAACTGTGTCCAGTCTGACATCTGCCAGAGGATCAAAGGTTAGAAATTTCAGTTTGTCATTGACATTGTTCTATAGCATCTTTCTATAATACTAAATACTTTTTGCTCCTTGTAGGCAAATGCAGAATACAAGATGGCAATGTACGTAGCTATTTTTGGTACTTAATATGTGTTTTTGCTATACTTTTATTTAGTTTATTCTATTCTTTGGTGTTGCTGTGCCTGACAACCCATATTGCCACTAGATTGCAAAACATGTGTACATTAACATTACAAAATAAAACAACTGCTACTTTAAACTACATTTGTAAATTTTAACAAATGTTTTAAAATTGTATTGTTCCATTTCAGCAACAAATGGGAGCTCGTAATGAAATAAAGTTTGATAAGTTATATCATCGCTGCCTACCAAGCATAAAACATCAAAGGATTAAATAATAGCCAGGTGAGGAGATTTCTACTATTTATATAATTTTCTTGGTACTTAATAATTTATCATGATCCCATTTTATTATTCTTAACAAGAAGCCCTGCTGTCTTGATCAAGTACATATTGGCAGTAAATTAAAGGGACTGTTTCAATCAATAAAATATTAATACAGTTAGGGTGATGTCATAATTCTTGCATTTGGTTGTCCTAATTCAGCACTGATGAAGTCACATTTGGCAAGTATCATCTCTGTTGGCCAAGTAATAAGATGCACCACACAGAAACTGCCAATTGAAAGATCAAAGGATGACATAACAGCCTAGTCTCCTTCGCAGCTGTTATTAGGGTCGTCACGTAATGCTCCTCCCCACTAGCAGCTGCCCACTCAAGCTCTGCATTCCTTTCCCTCTGTTACTGAGAACCAATAAGATGCATGTAATTCTTGGCAGCTGCGCCAATCATATTTCTCGTTATATTTGCCCCCAAAAACACAACAAGAGGAGGACTAGGACCAGGTTTCTAGAAAATAGAAGCCTGCTTCTTATTGGTCAGTTTGAGGGAAAGGAATGCAAAGCTCGAGGGAGCAGCCGTTAGTGGGGAGGAGCATTGCGTGACGACCCAAATAACGGCTGCAAAGGAGACTAATAACAGCCTGGTATTTAGACTTCCTCTGTACATTTATATATTTCCTCAGAGCTCCTTTAGATCTAAATGCAGTGGTTCTGATTGATGTCTTTGTTAGAGGTTAAATTTGATCTCAGCATAATTTTTGATTTTTCAAAAAAGGGCAAAATGAAATTCCTTTGTCTTCTCATGAATAATAATTTATTAGGGTTACGAGACAAAGGAATTTTGACCTAGGTGAAATCAAATTTAACCTGTCTACGTCTGAAATTGTTTTACTTTTCTCTACAATCACTGAGCCTTCTTTTTTTTTCACTTATGTTTCTGTCAGGATCTGAACAACTCAGACTTCCAAAAGTGTGGAAACAAGACCAATGTACAGCTGTACAACACAACCCAGAAGGAGGACATAACTCAGCTGGATGAGAAACCAATCTTTTTTAATGGCATTACCTTTTATGAACACTTTAGATAACAAGTATTCTTAACTTGTAAGAAGTGTGGTAGTTAGTGGTTAGTAATTGGCCAAAATTGATATCATGAGTTCTTTGTAATGTTTAGGCCTTGATTTTAGCATTTGTAACAAGAAATCCAACAAGAAAAATCTGCTCTACTTGCTTCTTTCCATTCAGCTGTGCAGATGGAGCTACTAGTTAACTGTTGGAGTGAACATAACAAGATGTTGAAAGTGATCTTGCAGGCGATTAGAATACTATCTAAGGAGGAAGTACAGTGTAATGTTCAGTGTTGCTGTATACTATAGAAATCAGAGACAAATGCGAGCCTGGTGACCTACTAGCTCCTTCAAGTACAATAATGGAACAAACTTTAGGTTGCTTTTAGTGACATATTTGCCTATTGCTCAAGGATGTGTTGACCCCAAACAACATAAGAACATGAGGTCATAAATAGTGATTTGCTTCCCCTTTACCCATTCCTCTTAGGACTCCCTTCATGAGGTCATATAAAAATAAACCCCCAGTTTTCTTTATCCATGGACTCCTTAGAATGAAATAAAACATCCCTGTGCCAAGCCTCCCTGCATTTCCTTGAGCTAAGAGGTTCAAAATATGTCTTTGAGACAAAAAACGGTTTGGACAAATCTCATTTTTTTTAATGGTAAGTTCTGTTCCATTATGGTAGTTCAGGGGTCTATCAGTCCATCAGGCTTGTGTTTTGTGTTTGATTTCCTCACCATGAAGTGACGAGGAGCATTATTATTGTACTCCCACCTTGGATGGGATACTGATCCACTGTACGGCTGCATTCAGCACCTTGTTAAGTTCCTTCAGTGGTTCACTGGCAACCAATTATGCACCTGGGTTCAGGGACACAAAACAAAAACATAAAAACAAGCATAATTTGAACCAGATTTAGATCAAAAGTCCAATGAATTGACCACTATAAACTACAGCACTGCTATATTTTAAAGTTTAAATTATAAATTAAAAGGTAAGGTGCAGAACAAATTGTTAGTCTGAACTGTCAGTTTTTGGGGGTTGAAAGTGAGAGAAAAACTGACTTATCAATAACTGGGCTATGAAAAATAATCTTGAATTTGGAGGTTCTTTGGAACATCTGGGTTCTTCTTGATAATGCTCTTAATATTTACGCTGAGCTAACCCTAACACTAAGCATTACTAACCTGCCTCATGCAAGAGGGGTACCAGAAGTTCCAAGTGGACTGAAAATTATTTTTTTGGACCCAAAAGATTTTGACATTGAATGTAAGTGTAGGAATTTAATGTAAGACTTAATGTAGCTTTAGAATAAAAAATTGTAAATTATTTTTAATAAATATACCATTGGCAGATTTTAAACTGTCTCGTGTGTTGATTTGTCTTTGACTTGGTTCAACATGGGTCTCTCTTTCTCTGTCCCACTATAATAAGGGTGGTTAATTGTAATTACAAGACTTTGCAAAACAAAAAGATCACTTTATTTTCTGCTAGCCTTGGGGGTTTTTCAGGTTTCCAAAAGGAATTGAAGCGATAAGACAACTTTGCGTAAAACTTCAAGACTATGAGACTTATAAAATTTGACCAGAATTTTGTGAGACACTCAAGTTTTGACAAGAGAATTTACTACCCCCACTAATGATGTCAGGTTAAAGAGGGATGCTGGGAGTAACTTTTGATTCTAAAATATCCACGGGTTACTCCTTTATATAGGCTATATAGGTATATGCCACCCCCACCCCCACAAGCCCGTACAGGAGACCGGGAGATTCGTGCGTTCATAAAGATGTGAAGCACGCGGAAAGTTTGGAGAGCACGAAAGATGCGTAAGAGTTGCTCGAGGCGTAACCAAGAGCAACTCTAGCTTCTTGAGTGCTCTCGCTGAACTCACAGCTGACGCATGAACCAATTCTTTTATAGCATTTTCAACGCAGTAGTTTAAATATTGTTGAAAAGAAATTCCCTCTGCTACCTCATCAACGTGCACAATAGGAATATATTAGTGAAGCACGCTCGCGCAATTGAAACACGAATTTAGCAACAGATTAGTGCATAAATTAAACTCCACAGACTAACGCGTATGCATTCAAAATGGTGGCATAAGAAACATAAGCCTGTCATTTTTTTTTAAATAAATCAACAGATATTTACTTGAAATGAAGTAGCCTTCTGTGATCAGTCTTTACCCTCAGCTGCAGAAAACCAGGATGGAAGAGGCCATTTTGAAAAGGCGAATGGGGATTGGGGAGAGCTGGTAGAGAGCACCCCCACACCCCTACCCTTCCTCCCCCCCCCCCCCACCCCCTACACACACACACGAAATCTTAAGGGCCCATTAAAGTATCTTTTGATGCCGTTGCTAGGGAAAAATCAATTTGCTATAACTCTGCACATGCATGTTTCAATTGGACCAAATTTGGACAATGCCCATAGGGGGCAAATATGGGCCAGTACATGACGTCATCGGACCACGCCCAATGTCACGTGACCAGAAACAGAAAAATGCATTTTAACTAAATGGCTTAAACCTTTTACCCTCATTTTCTGTACAGTAACAATACAAAAGCCGTTTTGAAGAAATTTAAGCATGCGTTTTGGCTTATGATAAAAAATAAAAAAATTAGAATGGAAAATGTGCTTCTTTGACCACTCTTTTGAGCATAATTTTTTTGTTTTTCATTTTGTCGCAAAACCCATGCTTGAATTCCAAGAAAATATGATGTTCTTTCGAATTGTTTTAAAATCCAGCAACTACATTTATCTCTCGGGGAGAAAAGTCAATTTTTTCGCGGCACCTGAAGTGGCGAGCGAATTTTCAGCGGCCTGGTGCCTAAGCATTGTGGCCAGTCACATCTGTGTTTTGTTTTATCGAACAAAATTCGAATTCAGTTTCTTTTTCACAGTCACGGTGTTGTAGATTAGTTATATTACTGTTAACTAGGTTCTCAAGCGAGGCTGATGTTGTAAGGAGAAGCTGTCCATCACAAGTTTCGAGCTCACCATTATCAGTCAGGCTTTCTGTCGAGTGGTTAAAGTGGTTAGCATTAATTTTTGATGTAAGAATGAAATTCTTATGATCTAGAACTGCTTTCAAGGATGCTCACCGTCTTTTGCTCCATGCTGTCTTGGGACAGCTTCGTTTATATGTGTTATATTTAAACAATGGAGTTTCTCAGGTTCGGAAGGACAGTTCACGGACACAGGTTCACAGGATCGCACAGTTTAATCGCAAGATCGGAGCGGTCAAAAAGGCCGCGGACACAGAGTTTCTTTTGAAGTTTGCAGGTGATGATAGCGCAGTACTAATTTCAGTTTGTGTCTCCGCATCTTTGAGATTTCGATTTCCAACCTGACACTGGAAATCTTTTACTGTCACCTTTTCGAGATTTCCCCATCGACATGCAACCATCGCTGCGGCTTTCTGTTTACGTCCGTACGTGGAAAACATTTTCAAGCAGAACACTCAAGTTTCATAAATAAAGGTACCACTCACATGTTGTAAACGTAAAGCAGAAAATTCAGGGGCACCCAACGACAAGTATCGGTAGATATCTGTTCGGTGGAGGGTAGTTCGCCTTGGGGTTTCGGTGTCGATTAAAGAGTGCACTCGGCCTAAAAGATTCGCAATGGGGAATTAATGGCCCCTGAGGTTTTCGGAAAGGTCATAACTGCTGTTTTTAGCAGTTAAAAACGTCAGCTAACATTTTCGGAGAGAAAATTATTCCCTAGAAAATTCGTGGAAAGTTCATTTCAGCTTGAATTTTCTCAAAGGAAGATTTTGTTCCCTAACATTTTCGGGCAATTAAAACTTCAGCTAGGGAGTCCGAACAGATGAAATTTTTCTAGCTAACAAAAACATCACTTAAAACAGACTTAAAACACCGTAAGGTACTTAAAAATGCCTTTCCACAGCTTTTGGTTGATTTGGCTCGTTGTATGCCCCCGAAAATCAATTAATAAAAATGTAAACAAAGGTTTTCGATCTTGTATTTGTTGCAACGACGCAAAAAAAGGTTAACGGCGACTTGAACGAGCCAGCGACCGGCCGACGCCGAAGAAAGCGCGCGAAAAAATTTGGGCTGACCGGAAATGAAATTGCACTTGGTTAGCAACCGTGTACCTTAGCAACGAGATACTTCAATGGGCCCTTAAGGGTGCGTTCCTTTGGGGTGATCCGAGTTCGGATCAGTGATCCAAGATCTGTCTGGATCTGTCTGGATCATGGTGCATCAAAGGAACCGGCGAATCCGTGACCAGAGTGGATTCGCCGGTTCCTTTGATGCACCATGATCCAGACAGATCCAGACAGATCTTGGATCACTGATCCGAACTCGGATCACCCCAAAGGAACGCACCCTTAATCTCCCCACACCCCACACCCCAGGACCCAGTCTCGACTGGTTCCTTCACGCTGATCCACTCGAGTACAGCAGCCAATGGGCGCGATCCATTTAGGCAAAAATTTCGGTTTGAATTTCTGAAATACTCGGGTGTCAAATAG
>JAEMWC010000584.1:315000-342500 GCA_016490735.1 Pachyseris speciosa | reverse complement strand
GGACACTTAGTACCTTTGGGACTCGACTATTGATGAATTTCTCGACCTGCCGCCGCATATTTTGGAATTTGTGAGCACTGAAGATGACCACAAGCACAAATTAATTTTTTTGGCGGTAGTTTACATGTGAAAGAATTGGGAGAAGGAACGGGCGCTGTCAAAAATTCTCGTAATTTCCCAGCATGCAATGCGGTCGAGAAGTTGAAAATGGCGGGAAAGCCCGAATGCACTGGAACAAAAGGCGGTATCTATGCTTGGGAGAAGAATATGAACAAAAAAGTCATTTCTAAGTTAGAACAAGGACTGAATTTTGTTATGATGGTTGAAAGTTGGTTTTTCGTCAATTATTTCTTTAAAAAACATAAAGGCAAAAAGGGGGATTTTTGTCGCTTCTCTTTGATGTTAAAAACGGTCAGTTTCGTTCTTGTCCAAACTCAAAAGGCCATATTTGGTAAAAATTGCTACGTTTCTTGCGTTTATTGGATATCAAAATTTAAAGGACATTCCATTTCATGCTCACAACTGACAGTTAAGGCAATATTTCTGCGATTGAGAAAGTTGCAATGTTTTGAAGCATGGGAGTCTTGTGCGGCCGGTTTTGGCCGACACAGGCGCCAATGGGTTAAGCATAGGTTATCATTATAGCATTGTGAATAATCTCTTAAATTTAATATGGTGAAGAGTCCTTTGGAGTGAGCACTCATGCATGGAACCCAGACTGCATTTTAAGGTGGCTGGTACCAGTTTTACTCACGTGGAGAGTCTGGCCACTAGTGCATACATCGCACTTTAATAATATGCGCGAGATTTGAAGAACAGGAAAAACAAAAACAAATATGGCGGCGTGAGGCTTTCTTTGAGCAAGGTTACTTTTGTCCTGTTCAAAAAGAAATTTGCGTTTATCTGTGGCCATATCTACTCGATAGACTTAAGTTAATTCAATTTACATAGAAAAATTTGTTTCCGGATATTGCATATTAAAATTCCAAAGAGGAAATTCCCACCTCTGCTACGATTGATCGAGTCAATTACACGCACGGGCACCTACCGTAGCTTTGTTTGCAGTCCACGCGCCGAGTTGACATGCCACAATTAGTGCAGAAATTCTGTTAAGTGAGCCCAAATGTTTGGCCAAACTGTAAAAACAACAATTGTGGACTATTAAAATCCACCATACTGAAATCAACTCAACGTGTGGGCTGCAAACAAAGCTACCGTAGGTGCCCGCGCATGTACGCATAATCGTTAGTGGTAGTCAGCACAGCACATGAGCAACTGTCGATCTTTTAGAATCCAGATTTTTAAATTTTCCAAACTGCGCGTGGAAATTGCTCAAGGTGACCCCCTTTTTTTATTGTTTCAATATTTTTGTCTTGAAGAGAGGAAATGTCACACAAAATTCAAGAAAATTCTATCAGAGAAATTTTACATTTCTCATAAATTGCCTTTTGCTCATGTTTTTAAAAACATTTTGCAGTTTCCTTTTCAAATGGCAAAAGTAATCACGTGAAAAAAAAAAAAGGGGGTCTCTGAGTTAGTTTTCAAATCATGAGTGCTGGAAGTTTAGATGCAGCTCTGAATAAACCTCAAGAAATGTTGCCATGGTAACAATGTCCAGTTGCATGGCGCGCCTAGGCCAGATTAATCGAGTTAAACATGCTTTTCACCCAACCACCCTAACTATTATAGTTAATGCCTTAGTTCTTAGCAAGCTATATTATTGTTGTAATGTTTGGAGCAACACTTCTGAGTACAACTTAAGTAGGATCCAAGCTGTACAGAACTTCGCGGCTCGTATCGTTAGCAACTCAAGGAAATACGACTATATTTCCCCTATCCTTAAAAATCTAAAGTGGCTACCTGTAAGACAGCAGTTGTATTATCGCCACGCAATAATGGCCTTCAAATGTATGTCAGGGTGCGCACCAGCCTCTTTATTTTCTAAATATATTGAAAGAGCGAGGAACTCCCAGATGTTAAACATTCCTTTGTTTAAAACAGCCACAGGGCAAAGAACTTTCCACTTCAGGACAGTCAAACTCTGGAACTCACTAGATTCGATTCTTAAGTTGAAACCAACACTACAGGACTTCAAACGTTGCCTGAGGAGAAGCCTTCTCTCGAATTTTTTAGTGACTTAATTGCTCCACTTTTTATTTGATTAATTTATTTTTTATTAATAATTAATCGGTTTTGATTATGTCATTTACTAGTTAATTGTTAATTAATTTACTTGTATATAGCATTAGTTATCTCTTTATTCTGAAAAGCCCATTTGGGACGAATAAAGTATTTATGTATGTATTTATTTATGTAACAGCTGATGACATTATAGTTATTTTTGGCCAACAACTAAATGTATAAGTTAAAGTGCCTATGAAGTGAAATTTGTTTCTTGCTAATTTTAAAGTTTACCCATAAAAACGCAAGAATCTCAAAATTTGAGGTGCTTGTGATTAAAATTGTTGATTTTACGAGCATTTGAAGTTGGGCTATTTTGCCTTTAAAAATGGTCAGGGGTCTGGGTCGTGATGTGACGTCATTTTGGGTACAAAAATGTGTTTGCGCTTATGAATTATAGTGAAATAGTTGGAATACTTGTCCCCAAAATTACGTCAAAATTACGTCACAGCTATTGTCACGTGTCTTTTTGGCCGCGCGATTCAAATGCCATTTTTGAAGGCAAAATAGCCCAATTTCAAACGCTTGAATAATCGCCGATTTTAATCAAGAGCACCTCAAATTTTGGAATGTTGAGTTTTATGGATTAAACTTTAAAATTAGCGAGAAACAAATTTCGCTTCATAGGCACTTTAATCTTGCAAAAGTTTTCTTATGGCCTTGGTTTGCCTATGTGTTCTTTTCTCTCAAAGTTTTCCATCGTGAAAAGGCTAAAAACTCTTACCAGCTACCTTTAAGACTAATCTTTGCAACGGTCTGTTTTACCCGTTATCTTAAATTCTGATTCATTCTACAGGGAGATCAGGTTGTTCGAAAGCCAATTCACTTAATCCAGGATTAGCATAAACTTTGGCTGCAGTTTTTAACTTCTTTTGCTGGTGTTTTGCTTACTAGATTGATGTCCTCTATTCTAACGTTTTGTAGAATATCAGTGTTGAACACCATTTGTGGATAGAGAAATCAACCCCTTGGGTTAGGGTTAATTGGCTTTCGAACAACTGTGCCCAGGTGGGTAGCGGAAGTGTTTGATGGTGGTGGGGGAGGAGGGCGGGGTGGTTCTTATATTAATGTTCTAAGGACAAGAGCCATTGCAAAGGTTATGGTTTTTAAACAAAAAATGGTGATCATTAAGTGGGAGAATGATCAGTTTTGTGAGTCTGTGAAATATTGAGAATAGAATAGACTAAGTCTGTGAAATATTGAAAATAGAATAGACATAGCTCTATGGACATGAGTCAAAGGTTATGGTTTAACTCATTTCTGTCATGCTCTGCAGTTATGGGTCTATATCGACCCATGCTTTGAAATACCTGTAACGTTTCCAAATCCTGGTCCATGGATGAAATGAGCCATTGTTATTGCGAAATGCTCAAGATTTTAGACTTTGCCACCCCAAAACTCCCAAGTTTCATGGAATATGACCATTTATTCTGTTGCAAACCAAAAATGTTGAACACCCTTGGACAACACCAAACAATATGCAACTTTGTCTTGCAGTTTCTAAAAGAAAAAATCCTCTTGAAGCTAAACGTCTACATTGGCAGCAAACTTCGACTCCGCTTCTTGCAATCTATTCCACATTTTCCTACTCACTTTGTTAGTGCGACCTGGATAACACTACAGTAAAAACCCGCAACTAAGAACCTACATTTTTGGGAAGTAGCCTAAACAGGTTCTTATATAAATGGTAGTTAACACAATTTTAGGCTACTTAGGTTCTTAAAATAGGTTCTTAATTCTGGAGAAAAGCAAATAAAACTCAGATGCAAAACAAGATGGTTATTGGCCTATTTTCTGTTTTCTATTAAAAAAAAAACCCTCATTTTTACAGTAATGAGAATCTGCTTTTTTCTTCAAATAGGATTCTTGCACTGCAGCTGTAATGTACTAAATATGATTTTAGAAAATAAGAACCTGTTTTCAATTTTTAGGCTAAATAGGTTCTTGTTTATAGGAGTTATAAAAACCAAATTTTAGGCTAACAGGTTCTTAATTTTCAGGTTCTTAGTCGTGGGTTTTTACTGTATTTGATTTCAGTTGAAGGACTGAGAGCATAAACAGCCCATGTGTAATTTTAGGCCATTTTTCGATTTTCCTCAGAAATGAAACAAATTTTTGCATGTGACCTGGAAGCAATTCGATTGAAAAACATTGTCCGGTATTTTTTTTCACTGATTTTTGTTTCATTTCAGAGGAAAATCGAAAAACGACCTAAAATTACACATCGGTTGCTTATGCTCTCAGTCCCTCAATTGCTCTCACGGTCTGTAATGTTTGGGTAATGGCGATATGGAAGTCTGCCAAATTTTTTATAAGTATCGAGCCACCCGGTTCTGCTGACAAGATATTGCAACAATTGCATTATTTACATGTCAAAACTCGCCAAAATTGCTATGCCAGGTCCCGGAATCCACTCAAAAAACGGCTAAAGACACAACTTCACTCCATGAATCGCAATCACTTGGTCGAATACTTTTGATGGCCCACTCCGTGTGAAATAGTCTCCTGACGAGCCAAAGACGTCTGCGAAGGAGGTTACGTGTGAAATGGCTTCTCACCTCTGGTTTCTTTCAAAGGATTGCCTCTACCCATCAACCCAACTTTATGATGCCAGGCAGGGGGCTTCTAAGGTGGAAAATGGCTCGGATTGATCTCCTACCCTCAGGAAATTGGAAAAGAGATGTAGAAAACGTTGCGACAGAAATGAGTTAAATAGAAAAAGTGGTGATCATTAAGTCAAAGATTACGATCAGTGTTGTGAGCCGGTGAAATAGTGAGACTAGAATAGGCTAAGTGTTTAGTACCTTGTTGAGGAAAATGCAACTGAACCTGGTGTGATAAATAGGGCAACTACCCCTCCCCTCAAAATTTCATAAAATATTCCTTTGAAAAAGGGGGCATAGGAAAGGGTCAAATACAAACCTGTCTGATTCACCAAATCCCTACTTGCCTAACGTATGTTGCATCGATTTACGTCATTTATCCATCAATTAAAATATTTAAGCTACTTACCTAACTGGCTAGTCACTGTCCTCAGTCATCATACTCAAGCAGTTTAAGGCCTGGGTCAGGAGGCGTTTATTAGAGAAAACGGTTTTTTTGCGATATAACTGCCCAGGGGAATGACACTGAAACGAAATTCGGCACATGGGTAGTTCTCATCATCCTTAACATTTTGACGTGCAATAAACGTTATCTTTGATCACGTGGCGTGTCACGTGACCATTTCTTTGAAATTATCACTTATTTGAGGAGTAGGTGACTTTTGTGGGATATAATATCGAATAAAAACGCTTTTCTCATGCGTATTAATTATTTCCAGCGTCTCACGTTTGGAGCGACCGTCCATCGTTCTCAACAAAAAAGTTGTGAGGGCAAAGGTCATTTTTCATCTGAGAATTCAACCTTTAGCTGTTGATAATTTAAAAACTAAAACTCGTGAGCAATCACTCCAAGCGTAGAAAGTTAGATATGTTGGATTTATATTAAAAACGCTGATTTATCTATCTGTAAACTTAAAATCCGCCACCGCATCGCCGATTTAAGACTTTTTCAAATTTTGATCACGTGACTGATCACGTGATCAAATTTATACGTTAAGGCAAACAAGGACAACAAGATTTATCTTCAGGGAAAGTTTCATCCAGTTCTAGGCAATCTGGAAGAAGATATTGGCGATCAACCATATTTATGAACATATTTCTAAACCCAGGCCTTAAACTGCTTGAGTAGCAAACAATAGCACATTATTGACCAATCAGATCAGTAACAAGGTATATAAATGCTGTCAACTGGTGTCTGTCATGTTACTATCCTTTGTTGTTGTTACAGGTTAAATTTGATCTCTGGTTATTTTTGACTGAACCTAGGTCAAAATGAAATTCCTTTGTCTCTAACCCTCAATGTGTGATCCATTTACGCCTTGAAAGAGAGAAATCAAATAAATTATAACTATGGGGAAAGAAAGTTGACCTTAATTTAGCTTTAAACGTGGGAAGAGAAACAGACTCCAGAATGGCCTTTTTTATACTAAAGATGCCTTATGCATATGCCTCTGTCATTATTTTTTATCCAACTAGTGTAAAGACGGGACAAACTATATGAGATGCATAATTCGTCTGGGACAAACTGGGGCAGACATTTGTAGTGCACCTGCTTCGTTTGACTGGTATTAAGACAGGCACAAGACGCATTCACCCAATCCGCCTTAACCCATTGGCACCCGTGCCGGCCAAAACCGGCCGTAAAAAACTCCCATGTTTCAAAACATTGCAACTTTCTCAATCGCACGAATATTGCCTTAACTGTTAGTTGTGAGCACGAAATGGAATGCCCTTTAAATTTGGATATCCAATAAATATAAGAAACGTTGCGATTTTTACCAAATATGGCCTTTTGAGTTTGGACAAGAACGAAACTGGCCGTTTTTAACGTCAAAGAGAAACGACAAAAATGCCCCTTTTTGCCTTCATATTTTTTAAGGAAATCATCGCCGAAAAACCAAAATTCAACAATCATAACGAAATTCAGTCCTTTTTCTAGCTTAGAAATGACTTTTTTTGTTCATATTCTTCTCCCGAGCGTAGATACAGCCTTTTGTTCCAGCGCATTCGGGCCTTTCCGCCATTTTCAACATCTAGACCACATTGCATGCTGGGAAATGACGAGAATTTTTGACAGCACCCGTTCCTTCTCCCAATTCTTTCACATATAAATACAGCCACTCCGACCTACTGCCAAAAATTCCTGCTCCTGGTCATCTTCAGGACTCAGAAATTCCAAAATATGTGGCGGTAGGTCGAGAAATTCATCAATAGTCGAGTCCGAAAGGTACTAAGTGTTCGACCGGCCAAATTCCCAGTTCGTCGAGTAACAAGCCAAATTCAACAACAAAGTACATCACCTTGCTCGATTCTTTGAGAAAGTGGACTCTTAGCTACCGTCACGCTTAATGATGCTCATCAGGCAGCCGCTAAAGATGAAAAATGGCTGTAAATTTAGCAGAAATCGCAAGCAAACCGAACTTGGGCCATTGTTGTCGCTTCACAGATAAAAAATAGCTACGTCAAAATGACGTTTTCAGAAACCTTGAGCCTCCAGTGGCTTAGGACAGCACTACTTTTCCCTGGTAGTTCAAATAAAGAGTCACGAATTGCTATTCATCGTTTATAGGTGGAAAATCACTCCGAAAATGTAAAAACAGCCGGTAGTCAATGGGTTAAACCAGGCCAGTGAGTTTGAAAAAATGGTAAAATATCAATGTCATCAGTCCGTTGAAACGAGTTTATATTTTGATTTGATATAGTCTCGGAAAGCAATTTTGAAAATTTTGTGATGAAATGTCTGAAAGAAAAAAAATGGTGGCCGTTTAACTGAGAGGGTCCTTCTTATAAAATTAGAGACCAGTTTTAAGACGTCTAATCAGTAAAAATTATTTAAGGCAGAATATGATGTGAATAAGGTTACTCTGTTGCATCCAGTTTCGCTTATAAAGGTTTCCTCTGAATAATGGAACCGAAATAAGTGAAATGTGTTCATTCTTTATACTTTTTGAAGCGTTCAAATAGATCTTGCGTGGTGAAAAAACGTCAGCAAAAAACCACCAAAAGACTTAACACTCATTTATTAACTTCAAAGGATAACAGACAAGCATTGTTTTTGCGTAGATAATACCTAATGCTACTTATGAATTAATTTCAATCATAATTTTCATCATCGATTTCGATTATTCGTGTTGAGTCCCGGTTCCATTGGTAACGGCTTAGGTAACGGAGGTTATCCAACATAACGGAAAAATTATGCAAACCGTTGTTTGCTATTTTCAGTAAGACGTTTACTTATCCTTGTTTTACAACTGATTATATAAACCATTATAATAAATTTAAAACTAATGGAGATGTGGAAGCTGTGTTATATTCAGTTGCATCTCCACTCATTCATGGTAATATATCGATGAAATACTGAATTTGCTTTAGTAAGCAAACATTATTTGCACTTTTTGCCTTGTTTCGGATAAATGCATTCTTTGAATATTACTGTTAACGTAAAAATCAGAAAATTGGATTTAACAGTCCACATAAAATTTGGAATGTTTGTTAACCAGGTAACAGAAATGGTAACGGAAGTCACTCAATGATGAGTGGTGACCATCCGCCCTAGTTCAGTTCCTTATTATTTTGCTTGATGTTTGCCAAACAAGCCCTCGATCATGGCAACAGTCTCATCATGCAACTTGTACTGCCGCTGTGTTTTTCCAGAGGGGAAAGGAGGCTCGATTATGGCCAGGATAGACCCAAAGTCTACCCAGACTTGATCAGGCCACTTCATGCAGGAAGCCAACTTGCTTCGTTGTTGACTGCATGAAGGTGATGAGTGCATCGCTGTCTATGTCTATGGGATCAGCTTCTAACACTTTGCCAACATCGTACAGTGCTGCAACTCAATCCTCTGCAACAGGCTTAACAGCTGTATTAGAACACTCTTTCAGCAGGTGTACTTTCCAACCGCATGGAGACTCTGGGTTGTACGTTCCATTTCTGAAACACACCTTGCAGTGACAAGAGGTTTCTCTTGCAATGATCTTCCCAGGTGAGATGGCTGCCACTGCATGGACGGTC
This sequence comes from Pachyseris speciosa, assembly GCA_016490735.1. Lineage (NCBI taxonomy): Eukaryota > Metazoa > Cnidaria > Anthozoa > Scleractinia > Pachyseridae > Pachyseris > Pachyseris speciosa. The sequence goes on along the minus strand of JAEMWC010000584.1, from coordinate 333,702 downwards.
ATTGTCCCTTGGACAGGTGTTATCTCTCCGAAGCGCTCAATTTCTGATTTAGCCGTTTGGCAGGCCTCCTTTGACACAAAGGTAAAGGACACAGAGCTTGATGGCTGATGTTGCTGCTGATGTTGCTGATGTTGCATCAGCCATACGCTTAACGGATCCTCCAACACCGTCACAAGGACCTTTTCCATGGCCTGCTTCAAAATAACTCCACGATGCGCTGACATCGAAAAGATCTTTGTGATGACTTAGCAGGTAGAAAATGGTTTTGTTTCTATATTGCGAAGTTGGGCTATCAGTGTAGTAGTGAATATGTTTGATGTTGGGTAGTCTGACCTTTAACTGTGGGATAAGCTGTTTCAAAAATGCAAACACCGTGGATGAATTATGCCCCATTTCATCGGACACAAACACAATGCTTTTGTGGGTCACTTCACCGTCTTCTGACCAGTAGTATGCTACGGCGGGATGTAAGGTGACCATTGAGGCATTCCAGTAAGCAGACTGTACTTCCTCGACTGACTGGCAAGTGTAGTTCTCTGCAAAATCCATTTGCACAATTGCTTCATTTACTGTCAGGGTTTCCTTAAGAGATTTTAGCTGCTCGTACTGTACTTTCACTTTACTTGCGTGGCCCCTGAAAAGCTCCACCTCTTTTCTGAGCGTATCTCTAAATTTCTCTTTCTCCAGATTGAAAGCTAAAAGTTTCATTTTCTTTTTTCCATCTACTTCTACCCTCTTCCTCTGGCTAAACGGAACAACTCTGGGAAGTTGGTTGGCCACTTCTTTCACTGCTTCCTCATCTTTGCATTCTTCAATGAACTTGTCCGGGTTTACGCTCACTGTGACCCCCAACGATTAAGCTTGAGGGACAAGTTCTGGTGGTGCTGACAGAGGCATGTACGACGGGAGGTGAATAACGTGGGAATGATATATTTTGGCCTCCTCTGGCAAAATGCAGTTTTACCAATCTTGATGTTGGGATATTCTGCTCTGAACTTTGCATGTAGATTGTACATGTAGTCGTTCAGATATCGTTTTTCAACCTTTGTGCCATTGGTGGTCACGCGGTCAGCCTTCCCTGGCATCATCCAAGACTTGTCGCTTCTTTCCAAGAAGGCAATGATCTCCGTCAGCTCTTGCGACTTTTCAAGGAGTCGTGCCTTCTTGGGATATGACAACTTTTTGTTAGCTTTAGCTAACAATTCTCTGCCGATACCGGTCATTTGGCTAAGGGTTCGCAGGCATTGATATCTTTTAATGATGTGTCCCGATACTATGCTGGCTGTAAGACCTCGTCTGGTGTTGCTTTTTTCTGAACCCCCACTCTGGACTGCTTGTTTTACTTCTGCTGATACTGCTTGAGCTAACACCAGTTGCTTTCGTATTTGACGTGGGACATTGCGTGGACTCATCCCAGCCTGCCTCAAATCTGAGTTGCATTTGCTGCGAGAGGTTTTCGGAGATTTCTCTGGTTCAGTAGCTGTTGCTGCCGGCTTCTGTTTTCCCTTTGATTTCCGTTGATGTTTCTTTTGTAATGACCATGTTTTCCGCTGTAATTTCAAGTTTGTATCCTGTAGGCTTTTGATCTGTTTATGGGCCCTGGCGACTCCTCGGTTAATCCGTTTTCTGCTCGAAGTCTTCTTCCCCCTCTTGAAATCTAGCTTGACAACAAATCGTTGAGTGCTAGTGTCATCATTATCGCTGTTGGTTTGGCTGCCCGCTGTTGATGGAGTCTGCAGGTTTTCTTTACTTTTCCTTAACTTCTCCCTGAAACGCATCGACTTTTCTTTGTTCGCTTTCCGTCGCTTGGCCTGCTCAGTTTCCGTGAGAAGCGAACTTGGGATGTACGATTTTCTTTTACGATCCCTCTCTTTCTCAAGAAAAGCTTCATTGTTCTCTAGCTTCTTCCTTTCTCTGTAGGCTCGCTGAATCTCACTGCGTGTTTTCCTCGGCTTCTTGGTAACCCCTCCTGTTGCTTTTTCCTTTCCCTGTAAGCCTTTTGAATTTCAGCACGTGATTTTGGACCCATCTTCCTGAGAAGCATGGAATGGTGATGGTAAATTAACTGTTCAAAGGATTGCTATAGTATACGAGTCACCCAAACTTCTAATGTGAGAGAAGCAGGCTCAAAAGAAGTTCGACAACCATTATAAATCCAGAACTTCACTTCCGCTTGAGGAGATTAAAATAACAGCCGTGACGTTTCGCATACCCCTCGCATATTCTGAATAAAACCTCCGTTACTACCACAGGGCACGCAGACAATCTGTTTGTGTGACCCTTTGTTATTTTATAGTAAATGTATGGGATTTACCGTATGTTTCATGCTCTAGCGAAGAATCGCTAAATATATGTATTGAACAACTCTAAATAAAAGTGAAATTGTCTTACCTGTGGTGTACGGTTGTCCTTTTGCCTCAATAGTGATATTTTAAGCGATTTTGGTGGAAAGACCTTTGAACGGCTCCAGCACTGAGCCAGCGCCAAGGTGATTTTTCCCCAGAAAATCGCATCGCTCAGCTTCCAAACCACGCAGCATAAAGGCCGAAACATTCACGCTTCTTCTCGTGCCTCTCGATCGAAAATCCGCCCAAGCGGTCCCGAACTAGCCCTCGAATAAATTCAAAATCAAGTGATCGAAATGCGTAGCAAGATCTTCATGTGCCAACTGGAAACCGTCGTGCTGATTGCCTCTTTTCTGATTGGACGCCGTTAAATAATAACTTATTAAACTTCCCCACAACCGTATGTACTTTGAATCGGTTATTGTTAAACGGTGTCCAATCAGAAACAGGCAATCAGCAGGACGGTTTCTAGCTGGCACATGAAGATCTTGCTACGCATTTCGATCACTTGATTTTGAATTTATTCGAGGGTTAGGTCGGGACCGCTTGGGTGGATTTTCGATCGAGAGGCACGAGAAGAAGCGTGAATGTTTCGGCCTTTATGTTGCGTGGTTTGGAAGCTGAGCGATGCGATTTTCTGGGGAAAAATCGTCTCAGCGCTGGCTCGGTGCTGGAGCCGTTTAAAGGTCTTTCCACCCTTTTCGTTTCTTGTGAGGCACAGTCGGCGGCGAAGACAAAACCCGACAAAATTGTTTAAAATGTCATTATTGAGGCAAAAAGGACGACAGTACACCACAGGTAAGACAATTTAACTTTTATTTAGCGTTGTTCAATACATATATTTAGCGATTCATCGCTAGAGCATGAAACATACGGTAAATCCCATACATTTACTATAAAATAACAAAGGGTCACACAAACAGATTGTCTGGGTGCCCTGTGTTACTACTTTCGTTACCTCGACGATTCAAACAATTTTAATTCAAAAGTAAAGGCTATTTATGTAGGAAGTAAAAAAGTGTACTTACTTTCAAGTATTTGTTCCAGCGAAAGGTAACTTAAACTTTGGAAAGTGTTCTTGTCGGAATTTTTTTCTTGAAATCGTCTGCACGTGTGCTTCACGAAAGGCTGATATCTCAGCAAGAGACATTTCGCAATGTTTGAAAGTATCATTTTACCTCCCCATTATTGCGTGACAACGAAACTATCCAGCTTTTGTAGTCCCAGTTAGTTTTTAACTAAAGATATTAAATAATATTACGATATTTCGTAACCGCGTGGTAACGGAGGTCACGGTAACGCTCGGTAACGGAGGTTGCTATTTAAGCAATTAACATCCAATATTTCCTTTTAAATAAATTGAAATGGAATGATTTTCTCTGTAGGACCAGGTTATGAGGGTTTCTTCAAAATATTAAGACCTGATCGTATTGCTGCATTGTATTGCAGTGAAAATCAGGTAACGGAGGTTACGCTCTTATCCATAACCCTCAAGTTCTTCCAGACTTAGTATAAAACACAATTTTCCGAAGTGTGCACTCCATCATCAGTGCGGGTTAATCGATTCCCCATAGAGACAAGATAAATTTGCCATAATAACAGACCTCAGAGCCTTCTCTTGAAACAGATAGGCTTGTTCCGTTTGTTAGGTAACGGAGGTTGCCAAAATTTTGAGGACATCCTTGTTAAAATGACTGTATCAACACAATTCATCCGAAATTAAAGAATGAACCATCATTGTGAGGTGTGTTGAGTGTACTTTATTTTGAAAGACTACACAACAGAGGAAGGTTTGGTTGTGAGATATTAACATGATATTATAGGTATATAAACTGTGGACAACACTATATAATGCAACCAAGGCAACTTGAGGGGATAAAATAATAAAAGAAAACAAACACCTTGACCACTTTACATCTTGGTTTTGAAGCAAGCCTTGTATACGTACAAACGATGCAAAAATAACCACAATATCGTAATGTTTAGTATGATTAATTGCTCAAAGACACTTTAAAATCCTTTTGGCCTGGTTTAAGGCGGATTGGCTGATTATGCGTCTAGACGAACTATCCACTTTAGTATGCCTTGAAAGATGCACTAAATAAGATAGTTTGTCTAGTAGATGCATAATGCGTCTTGTGCCCGTCTTAATACTAGTCAAACTAAACAGAGTTTATTGTCTGTCAGCCATATTATGTGAATTTATGAAAAACGTGTTGGATGTGGCTTGGAGTAAGATAAAAAATACCTCACAAATTAATGTGTCTAGGTAAGCTGAAAGCCACTCATTGGACACTAGCAGGTATTACCCCTTAAATCTACCAACTAAAGTCTGAGCCTGAGCATTAGCAGCCATGGGCATGGCTACCACCTGGCCTTAGTACCCAATGAGTAGCTTTCAGCTTACCTGGACACATTAATTTGTGAGATATTCTTATTTGAATTTAGTTTGCTTCATCGTCATCTCTTTTAATTTTGGGTGGGAGTAGTAGAAAGAGCGCTTACTTTACATGATAATCATTATACATGCCATAGATGGGGAAACATTCTAGACCAGATATCCCTGCCAATGAGTTGAAATTATCTGGGTACTAGATTACCCTCTTTTCCCATTTCATACAGGAAAGCATAGACGTGGTTATCTCATGAAATATTCTTTATAATGACTAGGGGTGACTATTGAGGTCATTTTGACTATTGCGATAGTATTGCGATAGTAGAAATACTATTGCAATAGTATTGCGATAGTAGAAATACTATTGCAATGGTATTGTGATAGTTAAACTATTGCGATACTATTGCGATGTGAGAGTTTACTGTTGTAATGATTATACATTGCCCCATCCCAAACTCCTTGTGCAATTCAAGTGGTAAAAATGAAATAAAAAACCTGAAGACAAATTTTGAAAAACAAACTTGGGGAAGTTTGTTTTTCGGCGTTTATGCACGTAAAATTGTTCCTTGATCTCAGAAAACAATCTCAGACAGACCAGAATCAACAGGAGGCATTTATTCGATCAAGGAAAATGCTACAGGAGATCATTTAAAAACTATCGATAGTTACAGAAACCATCGCAATTATTATCGATTGTTAAACTTGCAGTCGATGTATTGCTATCGAAACACTTACAATCGCTATGCATCGATAGTTCGATGTATCGTTACACCCTTACTAATGACAAAAGTAGAGCTGTAAATATATACATACCATTTTATTTTGCTCACTAAAAAGGCTGTTTTTACAATGCAATTTTTTAGACTGCCAGTGAATAGACCCTTTCTGAAGAGTTGAAAGCACACGCCAATAGCACCACAAGACAGGTGAATGTCCCCGCCCCAGTCTCTTCTTCTTTTTCTTCTTGCTGAAGTCCACACTATTGGTGGCTTGTGCTCTCAACTATTGAGAATGGGACCGCTAGCAGCCTACAAGTTGCCATATATTAATAACATATAATATGGCTATACAGTGGAACCCTCTTTTGCAGACACCGGCTTATGAAGGACAGTTTTATTAGTCCTGAGGAAAAGTTCACGTATTATTTTCTTCTTATGTTAGATTGGGGACACTGATTAATATAGACAACAGAAACATCACTTTGACCCTATTGACAATTATAATACTCTCTGATAACCTAATAAAACACAACACTTGCGGAAGTTAGGTTAAACCATCTCCTTTGGCTTAAAGGGGTTGCCGACACAGCGGAAACCTAAGAATAATTTACTTGATGTCTTTCTCATGGACTTCTAGGACCCATTAATTCCACAATTTTGACTTGAAGACATTAAAATACTACCTGTTCTGTTTTAATCAGGTTAAGGATAATATTTTTTGCCTTATTTTCTATTTCTTAAGGAGGCTGCTATGGGTTACTTCATTGCTGTAATGTTTGGGAAACTATTGTTCACTTCAGCAAATTACAAATAATGAATATGTGAATGATCATTGCAGTTATGAACACTACTTAAGCAGTAGAGAAAATAAAAAAAGCCTGAAAATTTCAGGCTTGTATGGCATTTACTCTGTTGTTAGGTGATATTTCAAGACTACCAGTAACTTGACATCAAAGCAGTTGACAGCACATCAGATACACAAAAAGGTCTTTGAATACCACTTTCTACTCTCCTGATAAACAAATTTGCTAAATATGCTCAATTTTGCACCGATCTTTCACTTCAATGAGTTGCGCACACGACTGTTGATAGAAAATAGCATTTTTTTTAAATTTGCTGAGACATGCGTTTTAACAATAATAATTGTTAAACAGCTTTAACATTGTTATTCAACAGTTTTTGTTCTCTGGTAATGTTAGAATGGTAAGCGTGGCAGCTCAAACCCTTTGGAGCCTCCTTAATTTAATAATGAATGGGAGCCTTTCAAAATAATGTTGTTACAGTGGAACCCCAATATAACAAATCCGAAGGTAAAACATACCAACAGAAGTGAAAAATCTTCAGTCAGTAAAATCTTTTTGGCCAACAGTTCCTTTAATATATGCTGTCAAAGAGCGTTCATGGTTGTGAAATCTACGTAGCTTTATCTTCTTTGTTTAACTTTAAACACAAAACAATTATTAACCAAACCCGCACATAACGAAGGTCTTTGGACATTTTTTTTCTTGCAAATTATTTTTGAAGGGGTTTCTTTTATAACAAATCTCTATTATAACAAACCCATTTTACTAGTTCCCTGGCACTTTGTTCTGTTTGGGTTCCACTGCAGTGTTGTAGTCAATAATCGCCCCCAGCATGACGTCGGTGATGATTGCGTAAGTGGCCACCCAGGCTGCCTTTAGTTTGGGTGTGAAGGCTTCTCCAAGTGCATCCCCCAGAACCGATAAAAGCGCTTGTCCAACATACTAAAAGAAGAGAGATTCAAACATTACGTCTCCATAGTTGGTAGCTTTCTTTTGAAAAATGATGCATTATCTTTACAACAACAATCAAGGCTCTAAAGTGTTGGGACAAATCTTATTTGCACTGTTCTTTGAGAGAAACAAGAGAAACACTTTCGCCCGCAGCAATGCCCTCTACCCTCTTCCCAACCACCCGTGAAATGTTGAGCACCACCGCCGCAAATGTTTTCAAAAGAAGCTATTTTCTCAATTAAAAACTTCCGAAATACAACGAATTGTTTCATTCGTTTCATTCATTCATTCACTGAGCTACAATACAATTTATTGTTACAAACTAAGAGAAACCTGTATTAATCCTTTGTTTAAAATGCTTGTTCAATAACTTTCACTTGGTATTAATTTCTTGGATTGAAGATACATCAAGGACATAATAAGAAAACAAGATAATGGCTCAGCTTCCAGAAAATGTGACAAAAACTAGCCTAAAAACTTGCTTTATAAATAGGTCTAAACATCGTATTAAGTATTAAATAATAATAATAATAATAATAATAATGATAACAATAATATAGCGGCATTTCCAGCGATGTCCAATGGCGCTTTACAATAAATGTTAAAAAAAAGGTTACACTACAGATGAAAACACTAACCTACAGGTAAAAACAACCATTGCTACATTTTCTTGAATAAATTCACTGCCACTTTGAAAACATATATACGTTTTTGCCATCGTTGCCGTTTGGGAGGGGTTAGAACAATTTTCTGGGAGGGAGTAAATTTCTTTTGGAGAAGGTGAGTGTATCGATTGCTTGGGGGAGGGTGATAGGGCTGGGGAGGAGGTTTTCAAATAATAGGGGTTTGGCGGGTTGGGGGCCGACGCAAAGAAAAATCTCCAAATTTGATTTCCAGAGAATGGTATCTCTGCGAAAGAAAGAGTCCTGGAATGTGGGAAAATCTTACCCCGAATTCTTTCTCTGTCAGCTCAAACATCGCGTGTACTCGACCCAGTGTCTTCAGCTCTGGGATTAACACATCCGGGTTATCCAAGTTCTGCACTGTTAGGTCTACAGCGTTCATAACTTTTAGAGCATGCTCAGTGAACTTTGGACCTGTGAGGTCAAACGGGAACAAGTCTGTCAAGTAAGGTGCCATCTGAAATACCCTGTAAACAGAATGAAAATAGTTATTACCTGGTTATGAAAGTTATCAATTCATCTGCAATCGCTAACTTATTAATGCATCAAGGTTATTGACGGATAAGAAGAAACTTCGGCTCGATTCACATTCTGCGAATTGACACTTTAAATGATTTTGGGATCGAATTCTTATCCCGCAGTCTTCATAGAAAACGCGAGATTTTGTGGGGTTTTTACAAGATCTCCGTGGCGGGGTCATGGACCCGGCTGGTCAGCATTCACTTTCTGTGCTTGAGCTCATTTATCCCGCCTGAGAACTCAGTGTTCCATATTCAACATGTAAGAAAAAGAAGGGGGAGAGAGCCACTTCCAGCGGACATGCTACCTTTGTCTCCGGCATCAGCCGCACCCGGCTGAAGTTTTACAAACTCCCGCTCTGCCACCATGTTATTAAAAATGCAGAAGAGACCCGACTCTATTCTGCCACTGTAGTTTTTCCAACATTGTGTTGCTCCCTAAACTTCAGGATACAGGATATTCGTCATCTCGCCTGAAAGGAGAACTTAACGTTTCTACCATCACCCTGCGTTTTGTGCTACTTCCTCTCTTATTTGTGGCCCCGTCTTCACTACGCATAAATTTGAAAATGAAGTTTTTTCGCCTCGAAGACGGATAAAGTGTTTTCAGTCCGCAATGCTGATTTCCTATCAATTTCACCGCCCACGCTGAAGCGCTGCTTCTGCTCCACAGACAGTTAATGTAGGTATGACGTCACCCTTATTTCTATCTTGCCGGTTAGCTCAGTTGGTAGAGCACCGGACTACCGTGCGGGAGGTCGCGTGTTCAAACCCCGGCTAAACCAACACTCAGGGTCTTTAAATAATTGAGGAGAAAGTGCTGCCTTTGTAATTACATCTGCAAACGGTTAGTCTCCTCGGAAAAGGACGATAAACCGTAGGTCCTGTCTCACAACACTTGTACCCAATAATCTGTGGGACGTCAAAGAACCCACACACTGTTCGAAAAGAGTAGGGGACGTAGTTCACGGTGTGGTGGTGTATCTCTATCTTTCATCTGTCTTTGACATTCATGTGTGGGTTGGGTGGGTGGGTGAGATCAAATATGGACTGATAGCGGCTGCTAGAGGCGCCTTTACAGGCTGACGTCCGATCTCACCCTAGAGAAGAATTGTAAACCGCCATGAAACTATGTGATGTGTGCGGTATATAAATCAGTTATCATTATCATTACCATTGTTTCTTTTATTTTAAATTATCTTTTACTAAGCTATAGGTACAATAAAGATAAAGTGTTGTTGGTTTTGTTGTTGTATCTTGGGATCCCACCCTCAAAATACTTACGATCCCTTCCCTATCATGGACGTTGGGCAACAGAGAGAGCAGAGTTTCTGTCTGCCATCATAGCATTTTTACCTCGTATCCCTCCCTTGTCGGAATTCTTGAGTATCTAGCATAATTTTCGGTCCCGTGCGGCCGCATACAAAGCCGGTCCAAGTTCGGAACTACATACTCACTTGCGAAATAATAGTTCTCCATGATCTTTCTTGTTGGGTAGTACCTTCTCCCATGAACTACGGATCATTTCAACTTGCAGATCGGTCAATTCAGGCAATTTGCTGTAATAATAAAGAGGCAGTAATTAGTGAATGGGACTTATCAATTAGTGATTTTATTGTTTTGAGGTGTCTGGATACCCCGATGAAGCACCCGCACTCGTTTTTGATCGTCGTAGTTATGACTACTACTAAGGAAGTAGTAAAAATAAAGCATGAAAAAATTCGGGCTTGTACGGGAGTCGAACCCATGATCTTTTCTTCTTGAGCATTAAAAATTCATAACCCAAGCCCACCAATCAATAGCCGTATACCACATACGTGGACGCGTTTGGATACCCAATGAAAAAGTAGTTGAAAATCTCATATCCAAATCTTTGAAGACTTGGATACAATAATCAAATGCCTACTGGTTCTAGAAAAATCATGTGATATAATTTGAATTAATTCTAACTAAATAACGTCTAACGGAAACAACAAAACGATAAAGAATAGCGATAAAGAATGTACAGCGTCCGAGAGGGATACCGTCCACCCGACTTATTTGCAACCTCTTGCACGACCTTGGATAGCCAGTAGTTTAGACTTCTGGCATTCATGTTTTCAATGCTTTCAGTGAACTCTTGTACATCCACGCCAATGCCTAGTTCATCTTTGAACAATCCGCTTGGCTCAGTGGTGCAGATCTTGAGTGCTCATGGTTTTGCCATTCTCGAAAAATCTGTAATGCCCGTTTGTTCTTGTAAATCGCCGTAGATTTCGACAGTATTGATAACACAATCCTTTTCCTGGTCGAAAGATTTGGGCATCCGAAACCTTGAACTTGTCAGAGTTGTCTCATCCATGCACAAAAACTGAATATGATAAACACTAAATTAAAAGTTAGAGCTACGTCATTTTTCAAACAAGGTCATTTGGAATCCGGTTCAGTCATCTCCATCCTTCACCATCCTAGTCATATTTGCATTTATTCTTGTCTCTTTGGTGCTTATCTTGCCTGACACTGTTTCCCATTCTTGATTGCATTTTTTGTGTCTTTAGTAATGACCCAAAATATCGTGACCGATCTCCTTTAAGTTGGATGACTCCCAAATGACATATTCCATCCAAAGCGTTTTTATCGCATTCTATAGACATTGTCTAATCATGGAAACGAAACAACAATAGAGCGCTTTTCAATTGAATGTCGTAAAACCAAAACCAAAGCAATTACTCTGATCAATCACAACAGAAGTAAGCAGTGCAATAAGCCAATCAGAATACGAAGCAATTACGTGTAGCAGGCATAAAGCGCGGGAAAATACGCGCTTGCAAATCACAATTGGTTTTGGTTTTGCTTTTGCTTTTGCTTTTCCTTGGTCGAGAAAGTGGCGCGAGTTTTCCTGGCCAATAAGAGAGCGAAGCAATGCAAAACCAAAGCAAACCCATATTAAATTACTTTCGACACTCAATTGAAATCCGCTCTAATAAATAATTATAGTCGGCCACACGTTTAAGAACTTAGAACTTATACCAAACAATTGTGCTCGTGCTTCATCGGGGTATCCAAACACTTCGAAACAATAAAAGTACTCGACCTTCAACGTCGTGCTTTCATCTGTTTCTCGATGTCTGGTTACCCCTGATGAAACACTCGCACTCGTTTTTGATATACTACTTAAAGTCGAGAAAACGTTTGCACAATTAACTTCCGAGCCAGATGCTCGTGTTAAAACCCCTCGACTAAAAAAATGGATAAGAAATAGGTAAATACGTATATACTACCCCGAATCATTACAATAGCATTACCTTTCTATAAGATAAAAATATTCCTAAGATGGATCTAAAATTAAATGTAGATTATGCCCAAATATCAGCTAATCGGCCTAATATTACAAATATAAACTAGTCCTTAAAGTATGAGATATGTAAACAAACAGAGATATACTAGTTATGCAACGCTTTCAAGTGGTATACCGTGGAATATCCCACTCGTCACTTGTATTTTCTTGGTATACACACGCCTTTAGGCGAGTGTGTATGCAAAGAAAATACAAGTGACGAGTGGGATATTCCACGGTATACCACGAGAAAGGGTTGCATAACTATTTTATACCATGCCATAGAAAATACAGTGGCCAGCAAGGCCAGCATAAGCGGGAATCTCAACGCACGATGGGAAGGTTGGGTGTGACACCGTTGAATTGCACTGATCGATGGGAAGGTTCGGTGGAATACTGACGAATATACAACGGCTTTCCTGCATTCTGATTGGCTGTTTTTTCTATGGCATGGTATAAAAGATTATATAAAGCTCATGCACTGGCACTGAAATTTACATCATTCAGATGAGAAAGTAGTTGTGCCAAGTGGAAGAGGATTTGATTTGGATTTGGCAGTTGCGATTTAGATGTCATGCATTGGTGACTTATCTTTCCCGTCCTTCACAATTTATAAATCGCATATTTGCAGCTTATCAATCGTACATTTGTTATTTAAATATAGCACATTTTTTATTTATAAATCCCACATTTGCGGTCTGAAATCATTGGGAACGTGAAATGAGATTTGCACGTCACAAGATCGGGAGAACATGCGATGATAAATCTTTCAGTCTCTCCCTTTGTGATTCAGTTACGTAACTAGCTTGTAATTAATAAATTGTTAACTTCTTGAAAAGTGTAAATTAAAAATTACAAGACCACTACTTAAAAATACTGTAACTCTAAAATTTGAAGAGCATCATCTAATTAGCTTTTATATTTCACACCCCATACACTCGCAGGCTTATAAAATCAAGCAACGTATGAACTGGGTTTTATTCTAACCTTAGATTTTGATCTTCTGGAGGACTCGGTTCAGAAGACAGAGAGAGCCCCATAGCTGGTAATGAGTGAAAATCTAGATGTGTCGTCGATAATACGAACTCACAAAGCTATCTGCCCTTGTGGGGTGATTTTGCTTCACACTACAATATAATGGAAGACAAAATGTGCGTAGAATCAGTACCACAATATAGGCAAAACACAGCCCTTGCAAAAAGGTGGACTGCATACTTAACGCACAACGTATTCAGCTCAGTGCAAGACAGATGCTGGGTGTACAATTAGTTGCTCAGTGTAATAAATAATAATAATTAGAAAAGTATTCGAGGCCTGAGGCTACAGGTCGTAGCTTGCCCTCGAGTACATAAACAGTGCCAGCAAAAAGACCAAGATTAAAGACATGATTAATAATGATGATAATATTAATATTAATAATAATAATAATGATGATGATGGCAATGATAATATAGCGCAGCTTCCCATAAAACGATCAAATCCGCTTTACATGTGTGAAAATGAAATTTGACAAATTTACAGTAATTGCCAAAATTAAAAATAAATGGCATAATAAATTACAAATTTCTGATAATAAAAGATTTTGTAAAGCACTTTAGAATCAAAATGAGATTGATAATGATGACTCCATGTCAACATTATCAAGTTCGAACTTGACAAAGTTTGACTGTTTGATCTACGAGATGCTGTTTATCAGGAACATAAAACCAAAACTTAACATGTAGTCCGATTCACTTCACGCCAAATTTTTTACATAGTCGGTGAATTGAATACTTTAAGTCCCTTTTAAGTTTTTAATTCCCTAAATATTTTCACACCATTGTTACCATATATAATCAATTTTAGTATATACCACTTAAGTGAATAGTACTTTTCGCGCGCTCTGATTGGTCAACTCGGAGGTGAATAGCAAGTACTATTCACCTCCGAGCAGCCGGTGCGCGAGATTTTACAATTTCCGATCGCCTGTCGGTATATTGTCACACATAAAGTAATGTCTTGGTCCGCTATTATTCAGCTTGTGTGGTATATACTAAAACAATAATTCACCTCAATGTCGGTGAAAGTGGTGGATATTTACCTCACCGTTTCGCGGCTCGGTAAATATCCACCACTATTCACCTCCACTTCGCCGGGTGTATTTCGAACTTGATAATGATGACATGTCATCGAAAAGTCGTTCACTCTTTTTATCGCTCATTTTAATTCTAAAATAAATTATAAATAAAATAAAATCAAGTGATAAAATAATATTGTGTTCACATTTTAATATAATAAATTAAAATTAAAACATACCTTAAAGCAATATATCTTAAAACAATGCTAAAGAGGATTGAAATTTGCCTCGTTCATAATTTGTGATGGCAATTCTTCCATATCTTGGGCGCTGCAACAGTAAATGCCCGATCTCCCCGGAAATGTCTTTTTTGCTGTACTTCTATAGTTGCTACAGTGGAGCCTCAATTATCCGGACTTGCTTAGCTGGTCCCAGTTTTCATGAATATTAATTGGTCATATTTAAGATCTGCAGCAAAACTTTTTTCTTTGAAATTAAGTAATGAAACTCCGGTTCAAACTGAATTTGTTTCGCTTGTGGATGCGTTTTGAGCTCACGCGCGCCGTACTATTGCAGGGCACTTCAGTGAGCTCTAATTTGCTCAGGTGTTCTTTGTTTCTAAGTGAAATTTCACGCTCCACTTGTTCAGTCATTCAGTTTTATGTTTTGGCTCATTAATATTCATATTTTCGGTTATCAGGACTCTCGATTATCCGGACTGTTCAGTTCTGTCCCCACGAGTCCAGATTTTGGAGGTTCGACTGTAATAACAAAATACCATCACTGGATCGCAGACTATAACAAGATTTTCCTTTGACATGCGCGAGAGCACAAAGATATTTTGGTGCAAAGGCATATATAGATTTAAATACGAGAAGTAGCAGTGTAGCAGTTTGGTCGATGTAAATCCCCTCTTGCAAAGCGCTAAGAATAACTTATCTAGTGTACAATGAATAGGCTTCTAAAATGGCTTTGTCTAACACAATTTACGAAGTGAGCATTAACGGTACAATTTTTAAAAAATGGACAGCCACTTTGAGTTTATAACAAGACATGTTTCGATCGCTCAACGATCATCATCAGTTGTGAGATAGTTTACAGTTGTGATTTGAATTTATAGTACCATTGACGCGTTTTTTCCATTGACGCGAATTTTTTAAATATTAACGGGCAATACTTAAATGCGCGAGACCTGGGACAATACATTAAAATGAAATAGGATGTACATAGAGAGACTAAGTACAAACAACAAAATAATTACAGCTATTGCTATCATAGTAAGTAAAACTAAATAACAAAAGGACTAACGTAATGGGAAAACACGTCAGAAAGAAAGTCAGCTCGGCATGTTTAAGCTGCTTGTTTAACGTGGAATTTTCCCAGCGGATATGAGCGGCTTCTTTTAAAATTAGCTGAAATTTATTTAGTGCAGAATCCAAAATAGAAAAGCACCTCGTTGAGAAAAGTCTGCGGCATGTCTCAGACTGTTGTAAATGCTGAAAAATGTGCGAGTTTCTGTCCCTACTCGGATGCTCACGAATGCGTGATGAGAGATGTCGACTGGTTTCGCTGATGTAACAGGCATTACATCCTGCACAAGAAAATTTGTAAACAACACGCGAACGGAGATAGAAAGGCACAGGATCCTTCACACTAAACATACTACCGACTTTGAAAGAAGAAAAAACCAACTTGATTTCAATATTGGCACGGTAACGTTAAATGAGTTTACGTAATCTTTTCTGCGCTTCCATAGAAAAGGGACCTACATAAGGTAACTTAAAATAGTAAGATGAAACAGATGGCTGAACCTGCGCGTTATCTGAAAGACGGTTTCGAGTTCCATTAACGCATTGATTGACAACCTTCTCTATAATATTAACAGAGAAGAGGTTTTTTCATAAAATAAAAGTGAGATTCTTTATGTCATTATGAAAGCCCAACCAAGAGTTGTTAATTTTGTAAACCCTGTCAACCAGCGTTCTAACAAGTCCAATTTTGTAGGAGAATGCAGTAAATCTGAAATAGTTGGTAAGGAGACCTGTGAAAGTTTTCTTGCGGAAAACGGACGTCCGAAGATGTAGAGGATCGTTATGAACTAGAACATCCAAGAACGCTAATTTATGATCTACTTCTTTCTCCATAGTAAAACGTATGTTAGGATGTTGAGAATTGAGATAATTATAGAACGAAACAGCAGTTTTAGCGCTTTATAAATGTATTTTATTATTATTATTATTTATTATTTAGGTCGAGGCTAACGGTGTGCACTCTGCAAATGCGTTCTCAGTACTTTTATTCAGCGGTCATGGCGAACTCGAAACTGGACTATTTCTGAGGCGGCTCCTTTTGGAGGGTTTTCATGTGACGTCATAAAAAACTAAAATTCAAAGTAAACAGACTTTCGCATTTTTATCTTCATCACGTAAAAGACATTTTAGAAATGTATCTGCTTGCATGTTTTAAGCTCGGTAATTTGCTTTGTTTTGAAAATTTTAGAGTTTTTCACAGTACGTGACATAAAGATGTCTGCTCACAAGCATGTGACTTACATGAAAACATCTATTCACCGTGTGCAAGAGAAGCCGTGTGTTTTTGAGGTTTGAAAGGCCAACAAGGTAAGAGAAGCGGCTATGTGAATGTTTGAAAGCTCAACAGAGAGAGCAAAGCCTTAGGGACGCGAAGATGGCGTTGCCATACAAAACACTATAATTTTGAGTGGTGCATTTTGCGGAATAACTCGAGTACGGGATATCGATGGCCCTGAGACTTTGGCATGTTGTTTATTTATTACTCTTCTATAATTTCACAATTTTTTTTACTTTATCTATGGAATGGTTAATGATTTTATTTTCTTACTTGCGTCACTGAAAACGCTTTATAGCGCATTTTACAGTTGAAGTGTTCCGTGAACTTGGGCCCGTTTCTCGAATTTCCCGTAATTAATATCAATATCAAATATTAATTAATATCAAATGTTTCAGCAATCACGGACAGCTTAAACCAAGCTGTCGTTTCTCTTCAGCCTGACTTGGCAACGAAATTTAGGTAAACAACAAAATGGAACGGGCTACGTTGTGGTGATTTTTGGTGGGGCCAGTAACGTCAAGACCCACACCCTTCTGACTCGGTCGTATACCAAATGATGCTAAGTTTATCGTAAATTTTGAAGCCGGCCGAAAAAAAGCCCAAAACTGAAATAAAGTCTAACTATTTCTGAAATAGGTACAAAATATTATATTATTATTTGCATGGGCTGAGGTGCACTTTAAGATTGAGAAGATAACATGTTACTATGTGTTAGAAGGAAAGTTGGGGTGCGTTTCTTTGCGGGGATGCTCCATATCAGGATCAATGATCCAGTATCACTCGGATCATGGTGCATTAAAGGAACCGAGGAATCCTTGCCCATACTGGATTTCTCGGTTTCTTTGATGCACCTGCATGATCCTAGTGATCTTGGATCCATTGATGCTTCCCAAAGGGATGCACCCTTGATTCTTACACGTATTATCACCGGGTTGAGCATAGCATTGTCATCGAGAAACGTCTTTCAGAGGTATATAGACGCGAAAGAGTTCAGTCTTGCTATCAATTTCCTCTCCGGAATAAAACTAATATTCCATTCAACATACTTGCTATGATATAAGAACCATTTTTATGAGAGAGTGGAAACTGTACACGGATTCAAAAAAGAAGTAAAGAACTTACCTGCGGCTAAAAGTTTACCACAGAGAAGATTTTACTCCACCCGTTTATGCAATACGTGGTGTGTAAAGGAAATATATCTTGTAAAAATCTTCCTTGTGAACTGAAGCAAGACCAAACAAGTACGTCATATGATGTTCAGAGGAACAAAATACCAACCGCAAAAATTCCTTTTTGTTCAGTGACGTTAGCGCAGCACAAAACAGTATCTTATTGCATTCTTACAACAGCTAACTTCAGAAATTTCCCGAGCAGTACCGGCTCACCCTCATCTCAAAAATCATAGACCCGCTTACTAAGATAAGAGTTCCTGAAGCTTTTATGTGCATTACATAAAATCTGAAACAGGGGCACCCAACGAGCCAAATCAGCCAAAAGCTGTAGAAAGGCATTTTCAAGTACCTTATTATATCTGAAGTCTGTTTAAAGTGATGTTTTCAATAGCTAGAAGAATTCCATCTTTTCGGATTCCCTAGCTGAAATTTTAATTATCCGAAGATGTTAGGGAACAAAATCTTCCTTTGAGAAAATGCTAGCTGAAGTTAACTTTCTAGGGAACCATTTTTCTTTCCGAAAATGCTAGCTGACGTTTTGACTGCCAAAAACAGCAATAATGACCTTTCCGAAAACCTCAGGGGCTATGATTTCCACATTACGAATCTTTTAGCCCACGTTTTACTAACGAAAATCCGAGTGCACTCTTTAATCTACCCCGAAAGCCTAAGGCGAACTACCCTCCACCGAACAGATATCTACCGAAACTTGTCGTTGGGTGCCCTGCTCAGCTGAAAGCGTCTCCAGGTACATTCACGCTGTAACTCGCAGTACAAATGAAATTTGACCCCAGAGTGAGTAATATGATTTTGTTCGTCATGGGTCATAACCCCATAAAAAGGGGCTTTCATCCGCACCTTACATTTGGCCTTAATTCACTTTCAGTAGGATATCCAAGCTTGTCTTTCCAGGCACCGCGCAGAGGGAAGGGGCTGGGGGCTTTAGCCCACCTTCCCTCCCGCCCCACTTTTCAACAGCACAATGTCCCTGGTATAGCACAGAGCTAAAAGGTAACTTACCTTGCTAATTAGAATACAGTACCTACATACATATTGGGTGTAAACAATAGCCCCCTAAGCTAGGGGTGTATGTAACTCGGGGGGGTTACTTGACCCACATTTGGTGTAGGGATGCCGCTGGGGGTTTGAAACCTC
>JAEMWC010000584.1:287500-310000 GCA_016490735.1 Pachyseris speciosa | reverse complement strand
TAAGGTGGCTGGTACTAGTTTTCAGCTTTTTCACGACATAAACTTTGAGAGAAAAGAACACAAAGGCAAACCGAGGCCGTGAGAAAACTTTTGCAAGATTAAATTATAATTATCGTTGGTGTCAACTTTGACACCAACGATAATTATGTTAACACATGGATTTTCGTCAATTTTGAGCTCATGGTGTGTGGAAGCTAAGGTGATACCCGCCGGTTTGAAGCGATATACTAGTTCATTGGAGTATAGACTTTGCTCTGATGTGGTTTTTTATCACGATTTAGACCAAACTTTTGAGATTTCTTTCCTTTCATTTGGTTAGTTTTCGATATGCGAATTAAGGCTCAAGAGAAGGGTGTCTTCTAATCACGCTGGAATGCGTAAGATTTTTTTGTAAGTTTCTATATTTTGTCTGTGAACTAACTGAATACACCTTGTAACTTGTAGCGAAATAGAATTCAGTGAGCTAGATTTTTGCAGTCAGCGCGCGCTTGACAAAATCTGTAAAATTTACACTTTCGATCGCTATCAGTTCAGGCAGGTAGGCCAAAATTCAATTAGGGTCTGTGGCGGCGCAAAAATAAAGAATTGGAAAATAATTATATCATTTTTTAAACATGTGTACAAAACCCTTTTCATGGTCAAAATATAAGGAAAACTTTTTTTGGTCGCCAAGTCGAGAGGACCGCTCTTAGCGGGACTGCCTCTTAATATACATTATCAATCTCCGGAAGCAAATTTTCCTATGTAAATTGAATTAACTTAAGTCGATGGAGTACATATGGCCTCAGATAAACGCGAATTTCGTTTTGAGCAGGACAAACGTAGCCTTGCTCGAAGAAAGCTTCGCGCCGCCATCTTTGCTTCTTCAAATCTCGCGCGTGAAAAGTGTGACGCGCGCGCTTGTGCCCAGACTCTCCACGCGAGTAGAACTGGTACCAGCCACGAGCGCTGTGCGCGTGACTACCACATCGTCATCCCAGAAGTCTATAAATTTGACTTCAATCCCGTCGCCTCCACAGATCCCTTACTTTGCCCTACTGCTTAATAACAGAAAAGGAGATTTTAGAAACAGGATTTATATACGGAGTGATTATGCAAGGCACGCGAACTAGGTTTAAATGGTCATACTCCCCTCGTTGTCAAATCTAAAGCTCCCTAATGTTTGGCACCCCTTTTAACATGTACTCTAAGAAAAGACTGGCATTGAACCCTTGCATTTGACATATGATAAAACGTGGCTCCGGTCTAAAAGATCATATCAGTTTACGAGCGATATGAGCCCAGCTCAGGGCCAGCTCATACTAAATTTAGCAATTGCCGTAGAATTCCCGTCCCCCACATAAGGTTTAGCAAAAACAAACACCCCAAACATGGCAGGGTAAACCTTTTAAAGCTGTTGCATGTCAAAGTTACGCAAAATACATTGGCCCTAAATTTAGGGTGGACGATCACGCGAATACTCGATACTCGTCATCGCACGTCCCTCTAGTGGTTAAGTACCACTTTTTGAGCAACTCTCGTTCCAGACCCTTGGCGAGGGATGATCGAAGTTACAACGCAACACTCTGTTATTTGTCTCCATGTT
Organism: Pachyseris speciosa; assembly: GCA_016490735.1. Lineage (NCBI taxonomy): Eukaryota > Metazoa > Cnidaria > Anthozoa > Scleractinia > Pachyseridae > Pachyseris > Pachyseris speciosa. The sequence continues at coordinate 308,415 of JAEMWC010000584.1, read as the reverse complement.
GTTGTAGTTTGCGTATTTCATGTCATGTCTTCGCTTCCGACCTACGATGTTTGTGTCATTGGAGCTGGAATTGTCGGAAGTTCGACCGCTCATTACTTGGCTTCCAAAGGAAAGCACACACTTGTGTTAGAACAGGTTGGTGATCAAAATGCACTCGACCTTCCCTTGGTTTTCCTCACAATCAAGCTTTCACATTGCCATAACGGACTGTTGAGGGAAACAGAGGGCAGTTAGGGGTTTAGTATTTGCCAAAAGATTTCCGCACAGCCCAATACATTAATTATACATGATCTGCTACAAAAACGCCGATCGTCAATAGAGTTTGAGTCACAAAATGTATACATAATATTAGTGTATGGGGATGTGCGGAAATCTTGCCAAGTGATACCTACTAATTAACAGAGAGATGGGGTGGTGAGGGTTTGGGGGTAGGTAATGCACATGTCATTGGCTTCCCTGTAGGGTTGACCCCTGGGCCAACCAGGGAAATATGTGTGGGAATACAAGGAGATGGATTTTTTGCCTGTGGGTAGGGGAAAATCTCGACATTGTTTTACGATCAAAGATTAGGGGCTGGGGGAATTGACAAGTTAGTAAAGGATGTCAAAGTTTGTAAAGGATGTACTAAGCAAAATTTAATATGGGGAGCCTCTGCCCCGAGGTCCGACCCCTTACCCTTTCATATACCATTTTTGAGAAAAAGGTACCCCTTTCGTTTCCATTGGAAAATGGAACCCCTTTAACCCTTTAACTGGCAAATTCCTTGAGATCTTGAGGCAATTTTCTCAATGCAGGTAATTAAATGGGCTTTAGCTGCCCTACATGAAGGGCTCCCTTGAGAGGTCTGCTGCTCTAGAATACTGAGGACTCAAATTGTATTGTGACGTCACCAATTTCAACTGTTGTTGTTTTGCTTGCGATCGTAGCAAGTCCTTTACACTACTAGGAGCAAATGTGTGAAAAGCAAGTGAAAAAACTGAAAAAGTGGTTATTTTCACACATTATTCACATGATATTCATTTATTTTCACAGTGGTTTCACATGTTTATTTCACATACGTGTGAAAAAGTTTAATGTGAAAAACATGTGAAAATACGTGTGGAAAAATGTTATCCTTTTCACTCGGTGCTTTCACGCAGTGTCAACAAATTTCACGTCTTTGAAGGATTGTTTTCGGAAAATTTTCACATGAAATTCACACACCTTCCATTAAAATAATGTTCACACAAATTTCACACACCTTTCATTGAATGTTCACATGAAAATTCACACACCTTTCATGCCCACACGCATTTCACAAAGCTTTCAAGAATGAGTACAGACAATATGAAAGAAATATGCTATCAATTTATTTGCAGTTTCAAAACAACCTGAATGATATACATTGCATGTAACATTGTTCAGGAGAAAATTAAAAATCATGTTTCTTGCTAGATTAATATTAGTTATACAATTTCACTGTTTATTAAAGAACTGAAGCAGTTTGTTGACTGACTCAGTCTGAAGCTGCATTCCTGAGCCCCACAACAGCTGTCAGTTAAACATCTATAGATCAGAACAAAAGATCATACCTCTGAGAAAAAATTGGTCCTTACTCAGTCATGAATTGGTTTTTTGAACTTCATTCAAAACAAGGTCATGCATTGGTACAACAAAGGTAGGGCAAGAACAGATTTTAAAATGAATCAGTCTTCATGAAAAGGCACTGATATCAGTCTTAGTACTAGCTACATGTAGCTTTAATCGTCTGTTATTTCAGTAAAATTGGACAATATTATGCCATGACAAAGGTTTACAGAGCTCAAGTACATTGAGAATGATGGTGATCAGCAAGCTCTCACAAAGAAAGCACATGGTATATCTTTTAATTTTGAAGCAAATCTTTTACCATTTGCTTTTAACTTCAGCTTACCTGTTTACAAGTGGTAGTAATCACTATTTTGTTGTTTCAATCCACCATTTTATGCTAAAAAGAAACGGAAATCTTCAAGAAATGCACTGCATGCAAAACGAACTTGCAATTGCCCGCCAAAAAGAAACGATCCTTCCATGAGCCTGCAGTGGTATGCCTGCTGACCAAAATGGCTCATTCATTCCCAGTCTCTGTCACACCTGCATACATTGCCCCCTGATTACGAGGGTGGTTTGTGCTTCCCACTTCTAAAAGCTTGATCAACTGGAAATGTATGTGGGTGTAGCATTAATATTTTCATGCACTTCTTCAATCCACTGACTTGTCATTGTAAAGTTATAATTTCTTCGATTCTCTACACATGTAACGTGAACCTTTCTTCTGCATAGAGGTGTGTAATACATAATTACTAATTTTACATTTCATATTCCTAACTTATTTTCACGCGTATTTGTAAGTTTATTTCACATGGTACATTCTTTCACATGGTTATTTCACAATATGGTATATAAACATATCACTATTGCACATGGTGTTTCACATGCTGAATTGCACTCACCTTAAAACTTAATTATTTCTTATTTCACACATATTTAACTGATAAATTCACACACATGTGAAACAAGAGATTTTGATGTGAATCCCTTGAAAAACCAAATTTCATATGCCTGAACTATTTTCATACGAGTTTCACATACATTTCACATGCTTTTCACACATTTGCTCCTAGTAGTGAGCTAGTTGGTAAGTACTCGGTTTATAAGTGTGTTTTTGAGCCATTTTCCACTGCAGAAGCTCCCAGTCTGGTATCATTAAGCTGGAATGGAGAGTAGCGTCAAATCTCTGAACAAAACCAGGGATGAGGGATAATTTCATGCCTACTGGTATGCTAAAAGTGTGCGTGTCAAAGCATGGCAGCTCAGAACTTGAAGTTGTTTCTCTTGCCGTTCTGCGGTGGATTCTTGGACCTAGCAAGGCAATTTTGGCGAGATTTGACTTGCAAATTAAGAACACGACATTTACAATATTTCACTAGTAGGTCCCAGTGGCTCTAGAAATTTTTGATGGTGGGATTTCCATGCAATTCGGGCACCAAAAAGTAATGCAGAGGCTTTAAAAAGTGGTTCGAATAAAAGGGCTGATGCTCGACTTATTGTAGGGGCGAGAGGCAGAATGGAAGGTAAATGCTGAGTCATGAGATGAAACTTTTCTGTCATTAAGAAATTTTGCTTTCAAAAGGAGATTTTAAATTAAAGAGGTTAAAGCAAAGATGTGTGATTTTCAGTTTGCTCAATGGTGCATAAAATAGGCATTTGTGGTTTTGCTTGAAAAGGAACATTGATATGGAAGGGTAATCAATTAGGCTATCCTTAGTTAATTTGCCCTTCAGGCCTAAAACAGTTACTGGTTGACACTAGAAACAGGCCATCATAACCAGCTTTCTAAATTTGAGAATGTGGCAAAGCTTGAATGTGGTAGCCCTTAATGGGTTAACAAACCTACTTAAGAACACTGCATCCCCTTTCTAGCCCTTAGAATGAAGTCTTATTGTCATTGTTCATGTAGCATTGAATAAATTGCAACAGTAGTCATAAGGTACGTGTGTGTTCGAAATATTTTAATGAAAGGCCCTTTTAAATACTTATTAATAAATGACAGATTTCCCTGCCCTTTCATATACTTTGACTTGTGAAATCCTTACCCTTTCATATACCTGAAGCGTGAATAAGGTACCCTTTTGGGCGGAGCCTCCACGTGTAGGCCATTATAGGGAGTACCCCTGGGGTATTGCAGGAGTTGTGGGTTCGATTCCGGTACAAGCCTGAGTTTTTCCTAGCTTTATTTTCACTACTGCTTAAAAAGCTATCTCTGTTAACCCTTTCATCCCTAAGAGTGACTTACAGAATTTACTCTGTCTAATGCCAGATGATTTTACCCTTCAAAGGGAGACCCCTCAGGGGTTAAAGGGTTAAGTAATGTTTGTAACTGTGATGATCATTCACATATTCATTCATATAACTTCTTTGTATATTCTAAATGGTTCATTGCACTGTTTCTATCTGTTGACTGGCTGGTCACAGTAATTGAAGGCCTCGGAGCATAACCATCCCATGTCGAATTTTGGGTTGTTTTTTGATTTTGCCTGGATTTGCCCGAATTGTTGCATGTAAACTGCAATTCGATTGAAAGAAGATGTAATGCAACTTGCAAACCACTCCCATGGAAGGTTGGTTTCTTGGTGTACGTAAGAAAAAATGCATTTCTGGATTCTGGATGAATCAGTCAAAAAAATACCATACAATGTTTTTCCCTCGAATTGCAGTTCACATGCAGAAATTCAGACAAATCCAAGCAAAATCGAAAAACGACTCAAAATTCAACATGGATGGTTATATGCTCCGAGGCCTTCAATTGCTTAATGGTTTTGGTTTTTATGACACTCAATTGAAAACTGCTCAGGGGCACCCAACGAGCCAACTCAACCAAAAGCTGTTTGAAAGGCATTTTTAAGTACCTTATGGTGTTTGAAGTCAAAGAAGACAAGGAATAGTTGTACAGTATGAAGATTTATGAATGCATGAGCTATAAGAGTAATGGTTCCACATCTAATCCTTGAAGATGATTCACCAGGTCATATTCACAACACATGTCTAATAATAATAATAATAATAATAATAATAATAATAATAATAATAATAATAATAATAATAATAATAATAAATAATTTAGACTGAGGTCTATGCTATACAAATGTAAATTATTAATTATTGTTATTTAAAAACACAATATTGTTTAAGTAAAATTATGTTAAAACTAACTAAAAAGATTAAGAATCTATTAATAACTACAAGCATTTACACAATCAAAAGCAACAATTGCCTAGTCATTAAACTAGTTAAAAGATAAGACTTATCTTAAAAGATAAGTCTAAGAGCAGGGAAATTTGAATGTAGAAGTGGGGGGTAATAGTGCAGAAATTTAGGCTGATTTCTTAGCTTGAAAAAAGAGGACTAAAGAAATGCCTCATGCATGCATAGCTTTTGTTTGCAGTTTCCTCTTCCACACTGGCGAGGCAGTTCCCATGGGCAGACCAGAATAAGCCGTGGCTCCTACATTGAACCTTATTACACACAAATGGTTGTCAAAGCAATGGAAATGTGGAAAGAGATAGAAAGGAAAGCAAAGCATGAGCTACTTGTTCCGTAGGTTTATTGCCAACTGGTTTAAAGAAGTCTGGTATTAATATTGTGTCCTGTTTGGAACAGATCTGAGTTTAATTCAGGGACCTTGGAGGATATAGACTGCGAGAAGTCTCTAATTTCGACGATGGATTGTGCGGCGGGTGAAAGACATGCTTGTGCAAAGTTGCAAGGAGACGCGACGTGAGGGGAGCACCGAAAATTAGGGACTGTAGACAAAGCCAGGGAGTTTGACCTTTCATGGACAAGTGATTTCTAAGTGTAAATTTCATATCATCCTTCAAGCCAATTAAGTGCAACCAGTGAGATTCCTTCTCTTCGCTTCCTGTCACTTGTTCTTATCATTGATAAACTGTGGGAGATGTTAACTCTTTCCCAGTGGGCTCTGTAATTTACCGGTCCTAGAGGACCGGTGCTTTGAAAACCTGCAACTTTCTTGAATCTCAGACTCTGTTAGAAGTGAGCCATTATTATTGCCAAATACACATTTGCTCAGACTTTAAACCCGTTTAAATGACCAAAATGCCTGAATTTCCTTCAATACGACCGTTTATTTTGTTGCAAAACCATAAAATGCTGTAGGACAACACCAAACAATACGCAACTTTGTCTTGAAGTTTTTCAGACAAAAATTCCTCTTGAAGCTAAAAGTTCACGTTGGCAGCAAACTTCGACTCCACTTCTTGCAATTTGTTCCACTTTTCCTGCTCACTTCTTAAGCGCGACATGGTTAATGCTATTTGATTTCAGTTGCTCTTATGGTCTGTAATTTTCATGTTTGTGACCCAAAGGAATTCTGGGATATTCTTGCCTAACAGCAGCATGGAACTCTGCCAATTTCCATTTCACATAATTTTGATAAGTGTCAAGCCACCCGGTCATGCTGGCAAAAGATTACACCGATTGCATTATTTACAAGTCAAAACTCGCCAAAATTGCCATGCCAGGTCCCGGAATCCACTCACAAAATGACTAAAGACACAACTTCACTCCGTGAATTGCCATCACTCGCTCGAATACATTTAGCAGCCCACTTTGTGTGAAATTGCTTCTCACCTCTGTTTTCTTTCAAAGGATGGCCTCTACCCATCAACCCTGAGCTTTATGATGCCAGGTATGGGGCTTCTGAGGTGGAAAATGGCTCGAAAAAACACACTTATAAATAAATAACAAATTGTAGCTGCAGTCATCGTTTAGAAATAAACAACATCTAGCGTGACGAGCGTGACAACAAAGATAGAGCCTTTGGTCTTGTGGACCAGCAACTCCGTGGTAACCCCTAATGTGGAAGAGAGAAATTGACTTCGCCATCAACCCTCAAAAATCACAAAAAAAATGAGTTACAAAATGGCTGCTGGGAAAGAATTAAAGCCAAAAAAATGAAAAGCCTTTTTGTTCATGTTGTCTTGAGGGAAGCAATGTATAAATGGCAGAAACAACAGACAAAGTGGTAGGAAGCCTCGAGCTCCTAAAAGCCTACCTGTAACCCTACGATTTCTGCCATGTTTGCGGCTGCAATTTTCTTGTTGCTGTAATTACGGGGATTTCAAGTGAAGAGTTTCAATTCTACAGAAAATCTTCATGAAATGACAAAACACCAGAGTGGAGAAATGTCGCCTCTTGGAACTTGTAAGTGAACTCAGTCTTGAGTGTGAGCAATCTTCTTCACTCTTGTTCTAGGTGTGCGAGAAATGCGCCAGGAAAATCTGTACTGCAACTGCACTGTTCCATTTCTGGTAATTGTGAAGAACAGCTCCCCTCCACCAACAGTCGGCCAACACAACAGTTGGCAGACACTTGACCGACAGACTACCGACAGGTTACCAACAGTTGGCCAACTGTATTCTGACCACTTTTGAAGGTACTGGCACTAAATTTTGCAGGAACTTCAGCGAATACACCTTCCTAACCAATGGAGTGTATATATATTTTTATATATATATATCCAGTGCAGTGCGGGCGAGAAATAAGGTAAAATGATGATAATCTTACTGACAACTTACCAACAGATAACCGACAGATCACCGACTGTCAGTCGACTGTCGGCCACCTGTCGACCGACAGGTGTGTATAAACTTGTCGACCGACAGTTGGCCAACAGTCGGCCGACTGTTGGTCAATGGTCGGCCGACTGTCGGTCGACAGGTTTTTTCAGGGAGCTGTTCTTCACTTTTACCCCATTTCTTTCAAGGAAATTTTAGTGCAGAAACTGGGCCGCAAAGCTGTCCAAAGCCGATCGCATCAGCGAAAGGTTTAAATGCATGGCGTGTTCCCCTTCCACAAATTCTGCCACCTCAAAATCAATTAGACTGGAGTCGTTGCCGGAAAAGAAACCTGAAGCGGGAAAAACGAGGAGGTCCATAAATTAAGGCCCTGATCACTCAGAGATTGAAGAGTTCGTGATCTTGAATGAAACTGAAAAACCTCTATAATCTGTACCAAGTCGATGTTATAATGAGTGTTGACAGTGGCTTGTGTACTGTGTTAATTGACAGATTCTAAGAAATAGCCAATCAGAGTTTTGCGCTTGGAATGTACGTGCTTAATTCAAACACCCTGGCTTTGTCTGTAGTCTCTAATTTTTGGTGCTCCCCTCATTTCATGTCTCCTCGCAACTTGGCACGCACGCGTGTCTTTCACTCACCCCACAATCCATCACCAAAATTAGAGACTACGCACAGTCTATGGAGGATAATGTCATTAGGTCAGGTTTGAAATATCACTTACTGAGTTAACTCAACTTGAAATCATGAAATTATGAATTGACAAATTTTTTCCTAACAAGTTAAAAATCCCAAATTTTGGACAACATGGCAAAGTCTTGTTGCCATGGCAACATGTCATCATGTCAGCCCTTCTAACTAACTACCCTTTTGATCCAATTGTTTTGTCTGAAGAATCCTGAATGGGATGTTTCTTTGGATGGTTCAGGCACCGGGGGGTTGGGGGGCAGGTACTCCCTATAATGGCCTAATGGCCTATACAGGGAGGCTCCGCCTGAAAGGGGTACCTTTTTCACCCTTTGGGTATATGAAAGGGTAGGGATTTCACGAGTTGAAGTATATGAAAAGGTAGGGAAATCTGTCATTGAGGTATTTAAAAGGGACTTTCATTAAAATATTTCGAATACACATACCTTATGACTGGACTGAATTTAATTTATTGAACTCTACATAAAAATGACAAGTAGACTTCCTGTTTTAGGTATACAAAAGGGGTACTATTTGTTAGTGGAAAGTATACGAAAGGGGTGCCTTTTCTGTCAAAAATGGCATATAAAAGGGTAAGGGGTCAGACCTTGAGGCGGAGCCTCCCCGTATTAAAATTTTTTTAGTACCTCCCGGGCTTAGGCACAGCTAAATTGGACAAACAGATGTCTTGTTTCAGGAATGTTGGCTTGCTAAATGTAGAAAAGGTCCCTGGTGAAGAATTGAAAGAAGTTATAAAATCGCTTATCGCTGCTGGTGAGACTTTCCAAGTGCTGTCAAATGAGCAGCTAAAGGAACGCTACCCTGACCTTAGCTTCTCAACTTGTTACAGTGGAGTTTTAGAACAATCAGCTGGGATTTTGAGAGCTGATAAATGTTTGAGAGTGTTGCAGGTAAAACGAGTTTTTGTTACTTATTTTAATGAAATAATTAGAACCACTGCATGACACACTGCGAACCACAAGCTGCAGGCCATAGACTTTTGTAGAGGTGTTTATTTGATGAAAGCTAGGGTCAGTACTAGTGGTGGCTCTGGATCCCTGAACCTCTGTCACCCTATATAGGACAACTGAAAAATTTGGTGATTTCCTACGACAGAATGCTGTGTATCAGATCCTGCTGAAGTCAGGCACAATGAAAACATTTGCCTATGTGCTAACAGAATTGCTGAGGCCGAAGCAGGGCTGTCAACCCCCCAAGTCTCCAGATATTGAGAATTGTGATAGATGATGTCATAATGCACGACATCATTGTATCATTTGATCTGATTGGTTTATTTCCAACCAATCACATTATTGCTTAATTTATATTACAATGGCAATGCTTGCAAGAACGGTTTGTTAGAGTTTACGAGGAAATGTTTAAATTTTGTTATTCATGTTAACAGTAAAATAGCTCAAACAATCTGCAAAATATTTAAAATTTTAATGTTGTGAAAGTTGAGTCTCACAAGAAATGGCAAACTCTGGTGATTATCAGGGAGATTTCAGACTCCAATCTGGAGACTGGGAAATACATTCAATACTCTGCTGAAGAGATGGGGTTGAAAGTGTTCATATTAATTCCTACCTAGAGGTACATGTACATTGCAGCCCCATTATTGCCAGATAAGGCAGTGATGATACCCCCTCCCCACCCCCTATCCTGGTCTCATAATACTGGTAACTTTTTTTTCCAGGACTTTATTCAGCCTAAATTGCATTATCTTTGCTTTGGTTAAGATACTTACTTTTATCCCACCAAACCTTGTAGGAAACAACTTAACCTGTACAAATTTCAAAACTCTAAGAATCTGCCCATCAAATCTCTATAGCATCTGATTCCAGAGCTAGTGTGACTTGAGACACCGAACAAGGCAGATTTCTCACTGGTTTTAATTATGTTTTCCTTCAAATATAAATCATCTTTCTCATTGTAGGAACAATTTGTAGAATATGGTGGAAAACTAAAGGATGGTGAGAGTGTGATTGACATTCAACCAGGATCCCCAGTTACCATTAAAACTGACAAGAATCTGTATGCAGCTCACAAGGTCATATTGACAGCAGGTAACAGACCTTTAAAGTCACTGGTTCGTTTGTCCAAGCAAAGCTCATTATTTTGTTCTAGCTTAAAATATGAGAACTTCAGTGTATGTCAAGCTCACATGATCCCTCATGGGAGGTCAGACTATAGGGTGTCTACAAATTTTTAAGTCATTATTGTGAAGTTCCACAAAACATCCAGCCTTTTCACAGAGGGGATTAGGAATTTCTGGGAGATGGTGTGGGAAGGGGGGGGGGGGGGGGGAGGAGGTTAGGGGGACAAAACCCATGGAAATCTAGAGGGGAGGGTGGTAGGTGATTAATTTCTTTCCAGATACTGTCTATACTGCTGGTGACTGTTTCACAATAAATTTTGTGACTGGGGAGAGATAGGATTATGTGACAAGTGGTCATTTAGCTGGAAAATTCAAACTGTCATCTCTAAGAGTGGTCATGGATGTTTACAGTTAGATCACCGACTCATGATATTATTAGCCTAGGTTACCTTTGGTTTATTCAGCCTTATCATAAGTAGCAGTTAAGGTCATGGCTCTTTGTTTTTGTATTCAATAAACCTTGCTGAAATTGTGTTTTTGGTGTTGTTAGGGCCTTGGACAAATAAACTTTTGAAACCTTTAGGAATAACATTGCCTCTTGAGGTGAGAGATCTAACTGGCATAATGTCAGTATAATGCCCATGCTCTTCGAGCACCTTCTGAGAAAATAGAAGCAAGTTTATCTTAATCTGTCTTTAAAGCAGCTGGAATGAACAAAGGGGTAGGAGGGATGGGAACTGTCTTATATCAAATTCCAAGGTTATGTTTTGTTCTGCACAGATCTACCTCCTTTGGGTTTACCTAAAACACGGAATCCGGAATACGAAATATGAAATCCGGAATACGGAATGTACAGAAGTTTGGTAAAAAATTTTGACAAAGGTTGAAGTCACTTGGCTAATAATATGGTCAACAAATTATATGATGACTTAGCCTGAGTTTTGCAGCAATCAAGCAATCAATCAATCTAGGGCAGCATTTTAATACTTTGGTTTTGCTTTTAATAAACCGCCTGATTCCTTTAAAGCACACAGCTTTCAATCACACTTCAACGATAATAATCAATGTTTTGTGCATTTTGAACAATTTAAATTAAAATCATTTTAATTAAAAGCACCTTTTCTTATTCTTTTTGTCGAAGAATAGTGTTAGGCCTGTCCACAAGTTGACGGCAACTTTTTGAACAACTTTCGATTTTCGATCAACCTTTTTTTGATTTCGAGCAACTTTTTTTCCGTTTTCAATGTTTTGTTATTGATTTCAGCTAGATCTTTATAAAACAAGAGCTATTTTAAATGCTTCGTGACCAAAAAGCAGAGAAAAATCACTTTGCATATCTTGACTTAATTGCGCGTGGGAACGCTTACGCCTGATTGGTCATTGTCTGTTGCTCCATGCTGGAATGTTTGGGAACTGTATCAGCGCGTACATTTCAGGTTGTCGAGTGGCCGTCGATAAAACGTGGAACATGGGACATTCTGGAACATCCCGGTACATTCAGGAACATCTCCAAAAGACGAAGAAAGATCACTTTAAAAAAAAACTTTTAAATATACAGAAAAAAAGAAACTAACACGAAATAAATATAATCCGAGAGATTAATTGGAGAAAAAAAGAAGCCAAAAAAATATTTATTTCAAAAAAAAAAAAAAAGAAAAGACGTTTATAAATGCCCCACCTGGAAATGATAGCTATGGGGGCTGGGTGAGGATTGTTTTAGCGCTTTCGTTTGCTTACAACATTTTCACCCTCATACAGTTGTACCGTCTTCAGTCATTGCTCTTTTTTTCGAAAAAACCTAAGTCAGTATGGTGCCCAATATACCTTGACACTTTTATATAGGAACCTTGAGCACGCAAAATCCGCTGCTCTCCACTTCTGATTGTTTAAGGATATCTACAACAACTGAGGACTTGGTCAGGCCTACTTTTACAGTAGGCGATAAACATGGTTAATCTGCTCCAAGAAAGATTTTCTTCCCAATAGCAATGCTTCTCACTCTGTTTTTGCAGCGATGGCTGCACTGCATGGGCCTGTTTGTTTCTTAAGGTTAAACTAGTGTAAAATCTCGCGGATCAGCTCTTTAAGTTGCATACGGTCTTTCTTAATAGTTATCCTTATATCCCTCCACATCGACTCAACTGGAAAGAACAAACCAAGTCCCAGACTAAGACTTCACTCCTGTCACCTACCTCCTCCTGTAAGACATCTATCGTCTTCATGGTCAGTGCTTATAGCTTAAGATCTTCGATTGCACCTGTCCTTTCTATTCCAAGAGAGTCGGGAACTTTTCAGCACTCGGCAGCAACTACTTTTAATAAGCTCCCTGCAGCTATTAGAAACATAACTGAGTATAACTCCTTTTGTCGTAGTGTGAAGAGACATTTTTTACCTTTATTTATTATTATTATTATTATTATTGTTATTATTATTCGGTTCTTTTAACCCTCTTATTAATTATTAATTCCAGTTTCTAGATTCCGTATTCCGGATTCCGGATTCCAGATTCTGGATTCTGGATTCTGGATTCCGGATTCCGGATTCCGGATTCCGTGTTTTAGGTAAACCCGCCTCCTTTTTTCCATGTGGAGTGCATTTTTTGGACAAAACATTTGAATGTCCATTTTTTCTTACATCTGGCCATACATCATTTAGGTGAAAATTAAGACCATGGATAAGGTGGGACTTTTTGCCTTTACTACTCATGGCTCAAGTCCTTTGTTTCCATTCCTTACAAAGTGTGGCCAAACTAATTCCAATGCTCATCAGGGTGAACTTGTGTGTAACTTATGATGCTCTCCCTTAATGGCTGCTTCTGATGAATTGCCACTGGAGAATTAGACCATTCCTTCCATGCCAGCTAGTAAAAACCACAGCCAACCCTGTGTGGTAATATTATCACTAACCTGTGCAACTGTTTTAATTTTCAGGCGCGCAAAGCCATGGTTTTATACTGGAAGACCAAACAGCCTGGTGCATACAGTTTGCAGAGCGGTTTTCCAAATTTCTATGACTGTACAGCTTCTGATGGTCGGTATTTGTATGGGCTGCCATCGTTTGAATACCCTGATATGGTGAAGGTAATAAGCATAGTTTATGCATGTGCTGTTAATGTCTGTATGTCACTATAAAGTCTTTAAAGTGCCTATGAAGCGAAATTTGTTTCATGCTAGTGCAAGATTTCAAAATTTGAGGTGCTTGACGTGATTAAAATTGGTGATTTTACAAGCGTTTGAAGTTGGGCTATTTTGCCTTTAAAAATGGTCAGGGATCTGGGTGATGTTTGTTCGCAAAATTCTATGGTGTGACGTCATTTTGGGTACAAAAATGTGTTTGCGCTTATGAGTCATAGTGAAATAGTTGGAATTCTTGTCCCCCCTTTTGATCCAATTGTTTTGTTTAAAGAATCCTGAATGAAATCTAATTTTGAATTCAGTCGATGTCGAACCAACATATTGCAAGTTACATTTATGGCACTGCGCAGGTAGCTAAAATTAGATTTCAAAATTAGATTTTGATACCACAAATCAAGTATGCTTAAGAATAGAAGAACATGTGAATTGGTGGTCCACTTTTAAAAATTAATAGCTCCCAACATGAATTTTCTGGTATAAATTTTATTATCATCGAACAAATTAATTCTTTTCAAACCACTGCACATTTAGACCAATTACTGTTTACCAGAGAAGTATATTGGATGACGCAATTATTCACGTTTAACCCGCATGGCCTTAACAAGAGGCGTGAATTTCGCTCTAAAAATCGCATTAATTACAACAAATGACTTGTCCATTTCACATGTTCTTGCTTGGTAAATGAATTGCTTCTTGTCCAGTTCCTTTTGTATTCCTAATTTTGTTGTAAATAGTTTCAGAGGTTATGTAATTTGCTTTTGCGTTCAAGGGCTCCGTTGGGGGATTCTGTTATTTTTGTTTGAATTTTGCCATTCAGGGGCCCTCAGTAGGGAACTTATTACATTGTTTAATGGCCCTCACGCCTTGGGAATTTGTTATGACACTAATCACAATTGTTCAGAGGCCTCTTGCGTGGAATTTGTTACGTTGAATCGGTTACATAACTTCTGTCACTCACCTTTTCTGTATTTGTTAATTACCTGACTTACATAAGCGAGGACCTCAGACTAGCACAACCATTGTAAATAATTTTTAGTTCTTAGTTTTTAAACTTTTTAATCTGAAGAAGGCTGAACAGCCGAAACGCCATTACATTCGTCAGATCAGCTAGAAGTTTGTCCCACTGTCCCAACTTATCTATCTATCTATCTATCTATCTATCTGTCTGTCTGTCTGTCTGTCTGTCTGTCTGTCTGTCTGTCTGTCTGTCTGTCTGTCTATCTATCTATCTATCTATCTATACACACATATATACCACAATAGCTGGGGTTTATCCCTCCACACTCTTTTTTATCTCTGTGATCCCACCACACTTAAGCCCCATCTAAACCTCTAAACGTATTCGTTATCGATGGTTTTTATTTGAAAAAGAAGGTTTTTGAAACACGTTCTTCTTCTAACCCTGATTTTCATTTTCATTTGTTTTGCTGTCTATACGCAAACGATTTAAAACGATTGAAAACAGCCGTTTCTAGGGGCTTCTATCATTGAGATTACCTCATCTTTTCACTGTGTAAACCTGCCTTTTCATCTGATTTTGCTGGCTTGTTGTAAACGATAAATCTTTTAGCAACTGTTGCACAGAATTTTCTCGTTTTTTTTTTTAACAGCCGCAATGACTTGTCCGCAATTTGTGTTAGAGCTGCAGTTTTTTAAATAAGAGGCAATCACAAATCGTCTTTTTTGTATTAGCTACGCTCTACTTTCTGGTTGAAAATCTCGTGACACTTTCTCAACCAGTTAGAAGATAAAGCAAAATGGATCGTATATTTTAAGTGTTATCAACTGAGTTGATGAGTAAATTGGTCAGTGTATACAAAGGTAAAAAGCTGACTTTTCGATTGTTAGCACTTCGTCGAATTCGTCCAGACTAAGGCTCAGTGGTCGAAATTATCATCGGTGGGCAGTTTATATTAGCAACTCAGTAGTTGATTACGGTAATACTTAAAAGTCGTTATTATGCACAACACCCCCTACTTCAAAAACCTAACCCATTTATCCGAAATGAATTGTAACTTGTTTGC
This sequence comes from Pachyseris speciosa, assembly GCA_016490735.1. Lineage (NCBI taxonomy): Eukaryota > Metazoa > Cnidaria > Anthozoa > Scleractinia > Pachyseridae > Pachyseris > Pachyseris speciosa. The sequence goes on along the minus strand of JAEMWC010000584.1, from coordinate 293,357 downwards.
ACCCGTCTTTCTGCATAATTCGTGCCATTTACATGTACTTGCTTCGAGCTTCACGGAGCTTATTAGTTCATTGTATTGGTTGTGATTGGCTGTTAATGGCAACTTTGGTTTGAATTGTACGACAATCAGTTAAAACCTGTTGTAAGGTTTTTATAAATGTCTTTCTGTCAGTTTGGACCTACAGGCTCATGCACAGTACCTGACATGTGCAAGGAGATTGATCCGGATTTACGGGACAGTGACAGAGAACTTGTTGACATTCTTGTGCGGAGAACAAGAGATTACATTCAAGATCACTTCCCTCAACTTGATCATAGGGATCCAGCAATAATAGAGAGCTGCATCTACACAGTATGTTTCGCATTTCTAAACTGATTTTGCAGTCTATTGTCCATGTTGACTTTACACCTGAAGTGAATGTTTTAATGCGACATATTACTACAACGACTGAATTCGCACTGACGGCGAGCTCTTTTCAATGCCGGATCTTGTTTTCTTGTCTGACTGCTGGTTCATTCACTTGGGTAGTTTGCAAATTGTTTTTCAAAAAACTTTTACTCATCTCACAGAATTTAGTCATACTTGACAGGAGTAGCAATGTTCTTGGTCACTTCATGCTGGGTGTCCTATGATTGATTAGTATCTCATCCAGTAGAGATGTACTAAGACTCCTAGTCACTTTATATTGATTAATATCCTGTGATGGACTGGCATTTCATCCAGAGGCTGGGCGACAGCCAGATGAAAATTGACACCGAGGCAATGGGTACAAAAAAAACACCTCTCTATTCATATATTATTTTTCAATGTATATCCTTTTAGAGAAACATCTAAACATTTTTACGCCTCTGTGAAACTACACAGACTGCTTATATTTTTCGTAAGACACACACAAGGAAGGGAAAATATAGCGTAAATTTCGTAAAGTTCGCCTCATACTAGCTACGGCCATGAGGGGGAGCAGTACTTCATGTGGGGTATCCTGTGCCCATCCAGGGGAAAGTAGTCATACTCCTGGTCCCTTAGTCCAAGTCACTTAAGGTTGGGTATCCTGTGATGGACTATTATCCTATCCTGTGGGGAGTAGAAATTCTCGCAGGTCACTTCTAGACGGGTATACTGTAAAGGACCGTCATCCTTACACCAGTGGGAGTGGCAAAACTCGAAATGCCTTCAAGCTGGGTATCCTGCGATGAACGAGCATCCTATCCAGCAGGGAGTTTTAATACTCCTCATCACTTAATCTTTGGTGTCCGCTTGTGACACACTAATATACCCTCCTGGGAAGAGTAGTTATTGTGGTGTACTACAGGTAGAAGTGGATTCTTACTATTGAAATGGGGTTACGTTAACCCCTTGAACCTTCAGCCAGCTGTACTGCGACTCAGCTTATACTTGCATCAAGGTCTTTCACTGAGATCACTGCATTTCTAACAACGCCACATCAGCGTTTTTAAGTTGCATATGTAACTAATAACTTTTTTCTTTAAATCTAGCTCACACCAGATAAGAATTTCGTGTTGGATAAACATCCAAGATTTCCAAATATAATCATTGGTGCTGGCTTTTCTGGTGAGTTACTTTTGTTGTGGAATTGAATTATTTTTTCAGTCGTGACCTGATCAACATTGTGGGGAAAGCACTGAAAACTGCTGTGACTTCAGTGAACTATTCTAGAGTAGCCTCTGCTTTAACTACGTAGGTTTAGCTAGATTTGTTAAATTGTATGAGGTGCAGGAAAAGCTTCATCGTAGCTTTTGGATTGGTTCATCGTGAGCGCAGCTAGCCCGCGTCTGCACTCGCAGGCTATGTGAACTTTGAGTGAAGCCTTAAGTTGAAATGATTCCTCTTTCTTATGAAGGCTCGCAGATTTTAACTGTGCGAGCCGGGAACAAAACGGTACATACTTCTGAAGGTGGTGTGTAAACCATCCACGGTTGTGCAGTCCAGCTAGCAAGAAACACGTGAACTTAAAGGCCCATCTCTGTAAATTCAAAATGGATCAGGTAAACACAGCTGTAGGCGAATTTAAAACGTTCATGCATAAGATGCTACAGGCGGGTTTCGTAGATTAACTTCCACCCAAGATCTCGGAGCAGAGTAGAGAACCAACAAGCTCAGCCCACTTATGATGCCGAGTCCGGGAATCGAACCCAGGACACATTAGTGGAACGCGAACGCTCTTATCACTGCACCAACCCTGCTCCCACTAGAAAGAGAGGCAACTGGATGAGGAGAGTCCCTGGGAAGGTTGTGGGGGAAATTGGTGAACTGAAAGAGAGGTTGTTAATGGTTTGCGAAAGTTGCATTTACTGTAATGTTGTTTCCATCTTGTTATATTCTCAGCACATGGATTTAAGCTCGCTCCAGTCAGTGGAAAAATTCTTGCTGAGCTGGCCTTGGGCGAAAAACCATCCTACGACCTGTCACCCTTTAGGATGTCAAGATTCACGACGACTGGGAAGCAGAAAGCCTCGCTTTAGAAGGGTTACTTTTTACGTTAATTACCACGATGGTTTCTAGAGGTCACCTTGCCACATGTTGTACTTTTATAAACTGTTAATATATTAGGAAAAAGGCAAATAAAAAATGATGATGATGATGATGATGACGATGACATATTTAGAATGCAAAACGTACCGTGTGTAATGAAAATTCGTTATTTTTGATCATAGTATAGGTTCAATAATTATTCATTAAAATATGATTTTACTTTTTATGCTCAGGTTTAACCCATTGACACCTGAACCGCCCAGAACCGCCCGTAAAAAACTCCCATGCCTCAAAACATTGCAACTTTCCCAATCGCACGAATATTGCCATAACTGTTAGTTGTGAGCACGAAATGGAATGTCCTTTAAATTTGGATATCCAATAAATGCAAGAAACTTAGCGATTTTTACCAAATATGGCCTTTTGAGTTTGGACAAGAACGAAACTGACCGTTTTTAACGTCAAAGAGAAACGACAAAAATGCCCCTTTTCGCCTTCATGTTTTTTAAGGAAATCATCGTCGAAAAGCCAAAATTCAACCATCATAACGAAATTCAGTCCTTTTTCTAGCTTAGAAATGACGTTTTTTGTTCATATTCTTCTCCCGAGCGTAGATACAGCCTTTTGTTCCAGTGCATTCGGGCCTTCCCGACATTTTCAACATCTTGAGCGCATTGCATGCTGGGAACTAACGAGAATTTTTGACAGCACCCGTTCCTTCTCCCAATTCTTTCACATACAGCCACTCCGACCTACCGCCAAAATTTCCTGCTCGTGGTCATCTTCAGTACTCAGAAATTCCAAAATATGTGGCGGTAGGTCGAGAAATTCATCAATAGTCGAGTCCCAAAGGTACTAAGTGTTCGACCGGCCAAATTCCCAGTTCGTCGAGTAACGAGCCAAATTCAACAACAAAGTACATCACCTTGCTCGATTCTTTGAGAAAGTGGACTCTTAGCTACCGTCACGCTTAATGATGCTCATCAGGCAGCCGCTAAAGATGAAAAATGGCTGCAAATTTAGCAGAAATCGCAAGCAAACCCAACTTGGGCCATTGTTGTCGCTTCGCGAAGAAAAAATAGCTACGTCAAATGACGTTTTCAGAAACCTTGAGCCTCCAGTGCCTTAGGACAGCACCACTTTTCCCTGGTAGTTCAAATAAAGAGTCACGAATTGCTTTTCATCGTTTATAGGTTGAAAATCACTCCGAAAATGTAAAAACGGCTAGGAGTCAATGGGATAAACGATATATCTTTCCGTTGTTGGTCATAAGGTGAAATAAATAGCAAGGCTGTTTATGTACACAAAGATATTTATTTCAAAGCCAAAGTAGAGGTTTCGGTGTCAAGGAGTGCCGAATTTTAGTGGAGTGCTCGAATGATAAAAAATGCAATGATTAAGACTAACTGGTTGTTATTGTAGATTATGGAGTGATCAGTTAAGTTAAAAATATGGAAAAATGTTGAAGAATAAAACGCAAATAAAAGAATTGTGCAGTGGAAAATATAACCGAAAGCTATATTTGGCGCACAGAGTGGTGAGAGCGCTCGCCTTCCGATTCCCGGACTCGGCGTCATTAGTGGGCTGAGTTTGTTGGTTCTCTACTCTGTTCCGGAGGGTTTTTCCCCGGGTACTCCGGTTTCCCTTTCGCCAAAAACCAACAGTTTGATTTGATTTGATTTACTCTCGAGCATCTGTGCTCGGCTAGAAAGATTTGACACTTCAATAAAGTAATGATGATGATGATTGTTATTATTCGTTTACTTTGGTTTTTCGTTACTTTGTTCTGTGATTGGTTGGGAAAACTCGCGCCACTTTGTCAACCAATGAGAATCAAAACCAGAACTAACCAGAACCAATCGCGACTTTCACGCACGCATTTTCCCGCGCTTGGCGCCGGTGACATTAATTGCCGTGTATGCTGATTGGCTCATTCCGTTGTTTGCATCTGTTGTGTTTGGTTGGTTTTACAACGGTCAACTGGAAAGCGTTCTATGGCAGAATAAAGAGTAAATTATTGACCACGATGCCTTTTAGTTCAATGGATTTACAAAGCCCTGTCAAAATGTGCTGGTAGCGGGCAAATTTCCTACGCAATCATTTACCACAGAGAGTTCTCTAGCAGGCAAGGGTCGCTGGCATGTGCTGCCTACTACTCCAGCTATGCTAGCCACTACTACAAAATAATTTGACAGGGTTGTTAACTTGTGTTTTTGTTTGTTTGTTTGTTTTTTATCTCTTCGAATCTGTTTTCGTAAAAACCGTATGTGTTACACTCGGTACAAATGAAACATTGGTTGAATACGCGTTTAAAAGGGGAAACGAGTGGTAGTTCCTGCGTCTATATTTTGATTCAACAAAAAATAAAAGTTGAATTAGTTTTGTCCTTGGTCGTGTGCTTTTCTCCAAGAGGCGACTATTTTAAATAGGTCCGAGCTAACCGAAGGCCAATGCAAATTCCATAACAAATATAAAGTAGTTTTGCCAAGGCGGCCCGATGTTTTTTTTTTTTTTTTACTTAGTGATAACATTTAAGGACTGCTTTCAAAGGAACATACAAGAAGCAGTATAGCAACAATTCAAAATACAGTCGAACCTCCCTTTGCGACTTCCCCTTCGTAACCGACCATCTCTCGTAAGCGACCACCACAGGTGCAAAGTTGTTAGCTGTAGCATACTCTCTTGGACACCACGTAGACGTAATAGTCTCAAACCGGCTGAAATATACCGTAAAAGCTCTATTGTTTTACTATAACTTTTACTGGGTACAGGACTACCCCGTCTCTATTAACCCCCCTCTCTAATAAGTCCCCCGTTTGAAGTCGGTTTTTGTAATAAGTCCCCCCTCTCTAATAAGCCCCCCCCCCCACCCCCTTTGGGACATGAAATTTTGTAATTAGTCCCTCCTATTCCTTACGAAATCCACTTCATACAGCCAAGTGGGTTTGCTTTTAAACAAATATACACTCGAACACATAATACTGTTTCCTGATCTGTATTAAATACTAGAGTATCACTGCAGTTGTTTGAGTTATGTATTTAAACTATCTTAAGACAAAAACGGCGTGTTTAAGATTTGAAATAAGAGCCCCCCCCCCAACCTCTCTATTAAGCCGCCCTCTCTAATAAGTCCCCTGTGAATGAGGCCTGAAATAATAATTAAATAAGCCCCCCCCCCCCCCAGGGGGTTAATAGAGACCAATAGAGCTTTCACTAATGCGTGACTTACAAGGAACAAAACAGTTCTCGTTCCCAGATTGCCGCTGCGGAAAGAAGCCTTGGTCACTGCTGTTCAGCGGAGTACTTCAAAAGTGCTCTGAATCCAATATGGCGGTGTTGAGAACAGCTCACATGTCTTGACAAA
>JAEMWC010000584.1:260000-282500 GCA_016490735.1 Pachyseris speciosa | reverse complement strand
GAGGTTACCACAGGAGATGTAGGTAGTCTCCTGTGTTTTGGTCTGGTCTTATGCTCTGTTGGGGTGAGGGGGGTGAGGGGGTGAGGGTGATTTGCCTTAAAAGGGACCTGGTGCCCTTTGCATGTGCACCCGCCATGGGCAAATTGGTAATACAAATACACATGCACATGCACATGCATATGCACATGAACATGTGCACATGTGCATGTGCATGCACATGCACATGCACATGCACATACAAATGCAAATACAAATATAACTACAAATTTTAAGAGGCGCTTGCTGGGGGGGGTTAGACTATTTTTAGTCTTGGTATTTAAAAAGTGATCTGAAGCTAATGGTCAAGAGAGCAGAAAGTAAACTGATTTCTAAAAAAATTATGACAGTTTTAATTAATATTGTAATAAGACAGGTTTTGATGTGATCTGAAGCTGTAAGTTGGAATGCTTTTCTTAGACTTAGAATTATCACGAGTTGATCCTCTGCTGGTAAAAAAAAAAGGGTAATTTACTGTTTGTTGTTTGAATAGGATGATTGGAATGAAGACATGACACTTGATGATCTCTTTAAGAACGAAAGTGCAGATGACAAATTTGATTTCCCAGATGATGAGGACATGCTAGGTGGTAAATCTGATGATCCAGATATGCCTGAATTCAAGTAAAACTATGCAAGCACAAAGATTGTGATTCATGGCACAAGCAAGGTCTGGAGAAAGTCAGATGAGCAAGGTTTTTCAGGTTGTAAAATGTGTGCCATGCACAGGAACTTTGTGAAGACAAAGACAGAATGCTTCAGTTGTGATATTAGTACACTTTTTACCATCCAGCCCCATTTTCCTGTGTGTTGGTAGGGATCAATGGCTGAGTTCTGTGGACTATGAGATGGGCCTGATACCTATGAGGGGTTTGAGCTGTTGATAATCCACTCCATCAGATTTGATAGTCAACAGTGACATTAAATAATGACTTCCCAAAATAAAAATTAAACTAAAATTTTAATAATATCCAGGTACTATTTTGGCAGTCATTCTCTTGTATTTACAGTGTATATTTTACGGATAGTGTCTTATATATCTGAGTTTTCTAATAAAATATCTGGTCCTTGATTTGCTAACATGAAAAAATAATACATTTAGGGTTGAACAGCCACAAGGGTTTCTAAGTTTTACTATTGCAAGTTTTTGTTTTTGTTGGATTGGAGGTGACAGTATGCTGTGGTTATTATGTTGTATGCTCAGTAAGCTGGTGTTACCTAATGGTTTAAATATAGATGATAAAAGCCAACAGCGTGCCTATAAGCTAAAGGGCAATCGCGAATTCAGTCCATCACACGAATCTACATCTACTTTTGTAAGCCAGTGGAATCCATTGATTTCAACCTTGGAAATTCAGGCTACTCCTTCAGATGAATTTGTTTTACTCTGGTTTGATTTATCGCGTGTGCATTGTGTTCTTGTGCTAGTCGATGTATGTGCCATTGGCTAAGCCATTCGTCAAGTTGCCCTCTTCCAGCAGCTCCTTCAACATTTTGATGCACATATGGAGGCAGCGTGGTACATGGAAACAACCTGTTAAATAAGAGAAAGACTAGTGCTGCTGTTGACATGGCGAAAAATCAACATTAGGAGTGGTATATCACCAGTGGCCGTTGCTATGATCCGCTGTTCAAAAGCCACACAAAAGTAAGGTGGTAAATTTCTTGAAATCCCATGATGAGTTTAACGCATGCTCACTACCACGTTGTGATACCGTCCTTAGTTCAGTCTCGTACCCATAGTCTTCGTCCATATCGACCAGCGGTCAGGAAACGAGCGACTCTGGAAAGTTCTGATCGGGAAGTCGGAAAATATCGAACTTCCGCTTGAATTGTGCATGCTTGAAGTTCAGCGCCATGTTGGGGTTTACTTTAGTTTCGGTCAAATTTATTGTTTGAAAAAGCCAATGAAAATCGCAAACCTAACGGATCTATTGAGAGGTGCTTGTGTCCTCAAGCGTGCGCAATGAGGGACGAAGACTCGAGGTACCAGATTGTACATAAGCATGGATGAACGGTTCTAACCTTGAACCGCAAAGTACATTCAAAACTTGGAATCCAGTCACGCCCCATTTTTACCCGTTGCCCATGTTTCTGCACCATGCGTGCAAGCGTAGGTAAGACCAATGGAGTAACGAGTTCAGTCTTGCTCTACTCCTCTCTCAAGTTTCATTTCAGTAGTAGCCTGAATGTGATACTAAGGCCCTGTTCGCACTAAGACGAAAATTTTAGTTTAGCGTTTGCAAAAAAAATGAAAATTTTGTAATCACCAACTTTTTGTTTTCGTAATCCTGTTCGCACATGAAGATGCAATTTTTTTAGTGACAGATGGCTCTAATGCAAGGTAACCGCAAAAACCACACTGAAGGAGTCCGCGCAGGCCTGTCATTTACTTCCTATCAATTTGATGACCCAATGACGGATGGATATCAAGGAACAAAGGATTTTCTGGCCTGACAAAATTTTTACAGCCTCCAAAGTTAGTCGACGGAATCTTTGAAGTTTCGTTGCGCTTGCAAAAATTTTGGTGGGTGCAAAAAATCGTTCGCACTAGAAATGGCTTCGCGTTGACAGATTTTTTGCAAATCAAACAAAATTTCGCATAGTACGAACAGGGCCTAAGCTTTTGATAGAGGAACAAATATCCTACATATGTGTCAATGGTATCGTAGTAACACGCCTGAAGATCTCATTCTTGTACCTCGTGTTACTGTTGTCTTGTTACAGGCTCAAAGATTGCTACACTCGACTCAGGAGTATTCCTTTGAAAATCCCTAAATTTTAACTGAACATATGAAAAAGGTAAAACTGGACGTTTAGACTCGTATGGCTTACTTACATACCTTTGAATGGTCCACCTTTGAAGGTATGCGTAACCTCTCCTTTCTGGTTGAGGTAACCAAACCACTCTCCATACTTAGGATCAGAAAACTGAGGGTAGAAAGAATAGTTACTGGTATTATACGTGTATTACTCGCAATAATTTGGCAAGGGAGAAGGACGTGCTCTGGCTGCAGTTGCAACTTAATATTGAACATCTTTTGGTATCTTTCTTTTCTCTTTGGGGAAGTTAGTAACATGTTCGGAAAATCTTCTGACCGTTCAGAACGCTGAAACAACCTTAGTTTCTGTAGTTGCTTTGGCCTATGTATATCTCAATGCTCACAAGCGCCAAAATTTCTGATGCAATGCAACCCGGGGATGAGATTCCGCGCTTCCTTAGAAAATGACTCTGACCCGGTGGGAACAGCGTTCGTTATCTTTAATTTTGAGGACCTCCATTTATAACAAAATTTTATCCTGAAGTTAAGGAAAAGTTTGACCAAAACAGAATCGTCGTTTTAAGCGATCGAAGACGAAATATAACAGACAGACTCGGAAAGAACTTTCAGAGAGGCTCTTGAAAAACTTGTCGGCGAAATATTAAAGACAAAAAGTTTGCAATTCAAGTCTGGCAGGTTAATAATTTGAACATTAAGCTGCCATCACCTTCGCAGCCGTTCTTTGTCTCGTCGGAACCTTGCGTGACGAGACAAAGAACGGCTACGTAGGGGACTACTTACATGTGAGAATGCGTACTGAAACACAAGATCAAATTTCTGCATGAAGCGTTCATCTCTGGTCTCCTTGTACGCCATAAGGAATGCAATAAGGGCCTCATTATGAGGCCACCACAGCTTCATATTCCACTCCAGCTGGGTTGGAGAGTGGCCATTGGCGTCCAGCATATAGATAATGCCGCCATACATATCATCCCAGCCTATCTCAAATGATTGTTCTATGAACTTGTCGATGGCAATCCTTGCTAACTCGTAGTTCTGGTTTCTAGTGGCGTACTGAAGAAGGAACCACCCTGCTTCGATGGCGTGGCCAGGGTTGATGAGTCGACCCTCCGCGCCTTTGATTTCTTTGCCGTCTTCGGAAACTTTGTCCAGCACCACTCTTCCGCTTCTCTGACAAAGGAATGAATGAAATTAGATATCGGAGAACGATCGTGATACTCTCAATTATGGCCATTCTTGTGGTACTTTTGTCGCAGGTACAAGAAAAGGGATTTTAGTATAAAAACATTACATTTGAATCAGGCAAAAGTAAAGAAAGGGAAAGGGACAAACATAACGCAGGGAGAGAAAAAAGAGAAGAAAAGAAGGAAAGAGGAAGAAAGAAAAGAAAAGAGGAAACAAAATAAGAAAGGAACGCTAAGAGGGGAAGGACGGAAGTTAAAGAAGGGAAAGAATGAATAGAAAACGAAAGGAAAAAAAATATCTGAACGACTGAAAAGGGAAGGAAATGAAAAGAAAGTTCAACGGAAAAGAAAGAAAAGGAAAATAGTGGGACCTCGATATAACGAAGTGCCACGGGACTGGTGAAATGGGTTCGTTGTAACGGGGGTTTGGTTACAAAGGAAATCCCGTTATAACGAATTCGTGGGGAAACGACCAGAAACGTTGTTGTATCGGGGTTTGGTTAATAATTGAACCTACGTTCGGAATTACGGTTTATGTCACCGATATCAACGATAATACTTCAATGTTTTGATTACCTGGAGGTGTTTTAACATTTGTTGCACCGCCCACTCTTCATCTTCCCTGTACGTCTGATGAAGAGCCTTGTCGTCACGACAAACTTCATCAATCACGTAAAGCAGCATCATGGGTACAGCAATAGGATTTGCTTCTTCCTGACCTGACAGTTTGGGTCGACCCAACTGAGTGTCATCAATGCGTGCCCAGTGAGTTACCAGGGATAGCATCTGAAGGGCTTCCTCCTGAAAAGTCACGCATATGGACAGGTTACAGAAATTACCTAAGCATGCATTTAAAACGAAGAGGGCAAAAAACTAAATAAGAAGAGAAGACGATTATGTTGTTGTTGTTGTTGTTGATGATGATGATGATGATGATGAGGATGATGATGATGATGGCAAAAAAACTAAAAAAGAAGAGAAGAAGATTATGTTATTGTTGTTGCTGATGATGATGATGATGGCGAAAAAACTAAATAAGAGAAGATTATGTTGTAGTTGTTGATGATGACGATGATGATGTTATTGCCAGTGGCGATGATGACGACGACTAAGACAACGATGATGACAAAAAGCAGTTTTAAAGCAGACAGAAATAGAGCTTGTTCACATTTTATAAATGGCGGATATTAGTGAAACAAAATTGTGGCCTCATAAGATTTTGTTGTACTCTTTTGGACAGCAAAAGGGATTACATTACCCTCTCCTGATCGCCTACTACTCTGATACTTGAAGCCTGTATACTGAAGTCTGGGTAACTGTTTACTGGAGTTTTTACAATCACCCAATCGTGGTTTAGAGAATACAAAGCCCAGAGGTACATAAACATGTACTTCTATTACTCACCCTGTACTTTGACAGATTGCTCGCTCTCGCCAGTTCAGCCATTGCCAGAACATAGAAGCATTCAGTAAAGAGAGTTCTTTGAATCTTGATTGGCTGCCCGTCCGCTGTTACTTGAAAGTAACATCTGCCATCTTCAGGCCTCTTTATGTGGTTCAGAAGAAATTCACCGCCTAAAAGGCAGAAATTAAAAGTCAACGTAAAGGAGAATTTGTCATTGTTCCATCTTATCATTAAGTTAGCAAGATAGCAACATGATACTAACTGATAAATTTACGTCTAAAGCAGCTGTCACGAACATCTTCAGTCAATTTTAATTACACTAAAGACTTGTTTTTAAAATAGCAGGAGTTCATTCGGCAAAAGTTTCAATACAAAATATTAGAACTGCGTAGTCCATGCTCGAGAATGTAATTTAATATTCGGTTCTAACAAGACTCTGGAAAGACTTCGCGGGAATCACAGCTTCAGTAAATATGAAAGATTTTCGTTGGTTAAGGTTTTTACTGTAGTAAATAAATCAACAACCTTGCAAATACTTAGCGGATAATCTTATTTCTTAGCGGATGTCAATTTGTAACATGTAACATTTCTTGTTTATAATGCAAGCGGGCTCATGGCAGCGCGACGTCGAATTTAACTAGAGTTTTTGCTCTAAATTTCTGAAGATTCCTGGTTCGATAATATGATTTCCTAAAACCTTGTTGACTCTGTATCAGAGGTAATTTAACTTGGTTTTTGCTGTTTCTCGGTCCTTGATTCTTCGTTTCTCAATCCTCGATACGCTTAAGTCGAAATGAAAGTTACCATTCGCGTGTTCACCTCTCTCCCGCATATTCCTGCACTTCTAATACAAAGCGCTTTCAAGAAAATTGTAAATAGTTTTCTTTCGTTTGTTTTCACTGTTGTGTTTAAAATAATCAGCCCAACAGTTATTTGCTTTTTGAGAACATTAGAGCAACCGTCTGGAAAAAAAACATTAACCATCCAACCCTCCTCCCCTTCGGATTTTCCTTTGGCTTTGATCCCCCCACCCCCCAGCCCTCCGGAATTTCCAATTCCCTCCGTGGTGGATATCTTCTGGAAACACACAATGGGGAATTTGGTTGCTGACAGTTGTTGACAAAAGTTTTCGCAGAATTGCGCAGTTGTTGAGAACTTTGGTATTTGGTGCTCTAGATATTTTTCGAGGCAAGTGAAATGAGTACTTCTTTCAAATCAGATACTTTGTCGTTGAAAGGCATCAGAGTAATGAAAGTATGAAGGAAATGTTCACATTTTTCCTTTGTAACATTAACATTCGTTCAAGGCTTGAACCTTTCTATGGCTACCTTCAGACTACTTCGCCTTTTGGCTAGAAAATCTTCGATTTTTAAAGCAAATCTTCGTTTTTGGATGTTTTGGTTTTGGAACTATTGTTTGGATTTGTTGCCGACGTTATTTATTTACGTTTTCGTCATGATCAGTAGCACACTCCTTATCGTCAAAAGTGCGTTTCCTCACCCTTCACTCTCTGTGGCTACGAATCTCATTCTATTCATGCTCATCGTCGATTTCTATCCTTATCACCAACAACAAAACTATCATTTATTTACTAACTCCTTCGCTACCCCCTAACCTCTTGCAAACAACTGCCATCATTAACCATTGCAGTCGAACGCACTCCCTAATCTGTGATTACTCCTAGTCATATTAGAGCGCTTTTCAATTGAGTGTCGTAAAACCAAAACCAAAACCAAAGCAATTACTCCAGCCAATCACAACAGAAGTAAGCAATGCAATGAGCCAATCAGAATACGAAGCAATTACATGTAGCCGGCGTAAAGCGCGGGAAAATACGCGCGTGCAAGTCGCGATTGGTTTTGGTTTTGCTTGTCATTGGTTGAGAAAGTGGCGCGAGTTTTCCTGGCCAATCACAGAGCGAAGCAATGCAAAACCAAAGCAAAACGAGAATTACTTTCGACACTCAATTGAAAACCGCTCTATTCAGTAGGTAATATGTTATGTTTTCATTTCTCGCCCTATCCCCCACTTGGGGAGAAGGAACTAACAGCTGAACTAAACTAACTATACCTGATAATGCAGCTTTTAAGATTTTCGCATTGCCGTATTTCGCAGATTCGTTGTAAAGTTTGGAGTACATCCATACCTTCAAAAAACAAACTCGGGATTACTTTCAGTTTCAGTCATAAATACCGTTTTATGATAAGTCAAAACACATTAGCATAACAGCTAATGTGTTTACTCTATTTTTAGTTGTACTAACCAGTAATATATTGTTGTAGAACTTATCAGAAATTACAATATGACGACATACTTGAAACAGAGGTAATGTGTCCAGCTTAGAACTTAAGGGTTTTCTTATGTCATTTTGTCGATGTCGTTACGTCATTATGTCACTAGTGTGGACCAGGTTTTACAGACTCTATTATAATTAGGCATTGTATTGGTGCAATTACTGTCTATTGCATGTCTGGCTTTGGCATTTATAAGGGGTACATTTTTTCCCGTTGTCCTCGATCTACGTCAGAAACTGCGAAACCAATACATTCAAATCTCATTTCTTGGAACCACGCCGTTTATATTGTATTTTGTGTATTGGTGAACATTCCATTCGTGCTTGAGTTAAACTGAGAGTGTACGTTTCGTCATACGTGGCTGATGTTGGTCTTGATAGCGACGTAAATATACGTTATGTTAGTTATTTTAGCAAGGGTATTAGCAATGCATATTTCTAAGTTGCGCTGGTGTAAACTGCTGAGATTAAGTCAATATAAAGGGAGGAGCTGCTCTGTTTTTACAAAGGCAACATTTGTTATTGGAGTCAATTTATATTTAAAGTGGTATGTAAGAGTAAAGACTAGATGCAAACCTGTCTGCCTTCGAGCCAACCGTACTTTGAATCATCATAGACTTTACCATCTCTTGCAAGACAGACGTAATAACCTCTGCAATCAAAACCAAAGAAGAAATTCGTCAATTTAGTTCACATTTGAGGGGAAGTAAACAAGTGCAGTACACTTATTAGAGCTCAAAGCCAAAAATGTTAAGTCTTGGCCAAAACCAAAACCAAGACATAGAAGAACAAATATACGATTGGTTTATGTTTCTCCTCCTCCCTTGGTGCTGTGCCTTGATGCGGCAGGGAGGCTTGCGTGCCCTGACGACCCCTAGAGCTATGTCAGCTGGAGCTTATGCTCCTGGTAGGTTCAACCATGCTGAATTGGTCCGCGGGAGAGAGGCCAGACTAAACAGCACCTGGTCCTCCAGGTTGGGGGTTAAGTGCAGGGCGTCAAACAACCCCTGTTACTGAAATTTCAAAAGAAAGTGCGTTATGTGCTACTCGGCACAAAGGGGATGAGTCAGTGAGTAATATATTTATCCTGTTTGGTTGAATAAAAAAAAACCTCTTTCGACTGATCAGCCAATGGGGAACTGTAAAAATCCAACCAGATTAATACTCTTTATAGTTGATTCTGCCCTAAGGGATTTTGAACTAGATTGTGAACTATATATTGCCTACATTCTCAGGCCATGTTTGTATTGCACGAGGGTTGCTTCACTAGGAATTCTATTTCGCAGCGCCTCTTATGCAAATGCCAAGTTGTAGAGCTCTCAGCAATATCCTTTATCAGCCACATACGGTCCAAAACTTATACTACAACTTAACCCAGCCAAACGCACCCTATATCAAATAATGAATAATGCTTCAACAGTGCATACTGAACTGAGTTTTTCACTTGTTAAGTATCAGAATAGGTGTCTATATAGTAGGTGAATGTAGTTAACCCGTCAAACAAGGTTAACTGGTTATCATTTCTTTCTGGAACTGTGTTTAATCAAAATGATGAGTAAAATACTCAGTTGCTCACCATTTTCAATTTTTAACTGATGTTTGGCATTCATAGACATTGCCGGAATGCCTGTGAATGTTACATTAGGTACCCCTTTACCAGTGACTTTGTCATTGCCAGTCAGATACTTCCTTTTTGTTTGATTTGACATCTAAATTGTCTAGAAAAGAATCCAAACAGTTAATCTACTTGAAAGGTACCGATCTCTCAGGTTATAGAACTGTTTGGAAGACTTTTTTATTATTATTTTAAAAATATTTTCTGGTAAAGTTGGCCCTAAGAGTTACAGTGCTCATCGAGAGGGCTCACTTCCAAAATGAAAATTATTAACAAATGACATTAAATTAGGTTGGGTCAGAAACGGCGAAAGAAAAACAAATACAAAAGGCACCAACACACACAAAAGGTGAAAATTATGGAAAGAGGAGCCGACAGGTGGAAACACACCCTATTAAGCGTTACTTTGAAATCTCAGAGGTATTCGGATGTAATTGTGAAGAAAAGTTAGACTGTTATTTAGCGAAATGTCTACTGGAAGTTACGTAACACGGGGAAATCATTGCCTGATGTTAGTGTTAACCGAAACTACGAAAACCAATAAAGCAGAATACCTTCTTCAAATATATTCTGTAAACTGTCGAGTTAGAAAGCCCAATGTTATGCCAAACAACAAAACATGCGTCGAATCTTTTTAACCGTCGTTAATTAAATTTCTTTATTGGTTGCTCTCAATTCAATTTTTTTTACTTCAAATAGTGATTTAAAACTTTTTTTAAAAATATTTCTTTTTGTGGAAAATTTACCGCCATACCTCACCAGAAAACAAGGAGGACCAACCAAACCTCAGTGATTATAACTTCCACACACACACAGACACACACACACAAAAATGTTAATTTGAATTGCCAGCTGCGTGGTTGGCAACACATGGAATAATTTAACAACACCTAGCATTAATTTTGAAACATGTTTGTAGGCAAACATCACGACTCTGTAACTTCACTCAACGCTTGGCAAATCATCCATAACGTACTATTTAGCATAATATGCTATTAGCATGTTATAACTAATCGTAACTAGTTATTAATCCTGTGAACGCACTAAAGTGGCTAACAAGATTTTCACGTGAGAACTATTACAAAACAAACAGCATAGTAAAGGATTGCTAAAAGAGCTTTCTGAAATTTGAATCGCTGTACTTGAACACCTCATTTCTGAACAGAAGTTAGAATCACCTCACACAGCATATTAATCTTTGCCGGCAAGCTCGATAGCTTCCTTTCCGGCGAATCCTTACAAGGTATAATTACATGTATATCAACAGACTCAAAAGTTAAGACCTCCTCAGTTATGATCGGTCAGGACTGATACATAATAAAAAGAATCACAGCAATCTACTTCTGTACCATTTTCATTTGAATGGACAAATACCATGATCTCAACCGCAGAGAAGGTGTCGCATCCGTTGATTGTAAATGTTTGATTCTCGAGTCAGAGTGAAAGGTTAAATTAAACTGTTTGTTTTCTTACCCATTTCTTACATCACGGGAGTTATCCATCCAGAAATTCACAGTTCTGTCAAGTTCTTCTTCCATTCGAGTCAAGTATTGCTCCAGCTTGTCTCGATAAACACCCATTTTGGCTGCACCGGTACCACTGACAAGCTCTGCGAAATTGAATGATTGGACTGAATAGATTAAATTCTTTTGTTTAACAATCATAACGGAACGATTAAACAATTCTTATAATCATGCCGGGAATATGTTAGTCTTGGGCAGTCAAGCCTACCAACGTCATGGCTTTGTTTCACGATAATCGTTTAATTCGCAACCAAAGAGTAAAAGTTACGTTCGATTCATGTTGCAAATGTAATTCTACGTTTTGTCTGAGCGTTGAGGAAATCGAACTGTGATCATTTCACTAAGTTCCTGTGGTACTGTAAGATGTGTTCTATTTCTAGATTTTGTGGATGAAATCCTAAAGTGTGACCATTCCACTGAGTTCTCGATTGATTACTTCCTAAAACCACCTTAGCAGTAATTTCTTGTGGTGCTATTTATTATTCTGTACGAGGGGTTCTAGTCTGAGCCCATGGTTTTAAATCTCTACGTGTGATTACTAAAAATAGAAGCCACCTGAGTAGTACTTTTCCCATGGTGCTGTTTAGTATGCTATACAAGGTGGTTCTACCGTTTGACCATGTCGATGAAACTTTGAACATTCGTACTTTCCTGCAGTGAGTGTCCACTATTGATGCGGCTGAGACAAGTAGTTCAAACTTCTGCCTTTATGAAACGATTGCTATTGAGCCAAAGTTCAATAGAAAACTTAAACAAGGCTTATTTCTTGGCACAGTTTCATAATCTCTATTTTGGAAAATGAAATTAGAAATATTTCCTACTTTGGCCCCATTACACCACTCCTCCTAAGTTTCCTTTAACCAGATACGAGGAAAACGCCCCTCCAAGCATGACTGCACAATCTTAATAATTGGAATTTGTCCAATAAAATTATTCACAAAATCAAATAAAAAAGTTTCAACAAGTTGCTCGGCCGTGGGAATAGGTCACTGTTTAATAAATTCTTGAGGGTTATTTTTGTTTGGGAAAGGCCAAGTCGCTTCCGTTCCTCTCAAAGCTGTGGTCTCCATCCACACGAACAAGTTACATTTTTTCAGTGTTGTCTTCCGGTATTGATTAAGCGATAAAATCAGGGGCACCCAACGACAAGTTTCGGTAGCTATCTTTTCGGTGGAGGGTAATTCGCTTTAGGCTTTCGGCATCAATTAAAGAGTGCACTCGGATTTTCGTAACTGATAAAGGTTCGCAATGGGGAAATCATAGCCCCTGAGGTTTTCGGAAAAGTCGTATTTGCTGTTCTTGGCAGTCAAAAACGTCAGGTAATATTTTCGGAAAGAAAACAGTTCCTTGAAATTTTGTGGAAAGTTCATTTCATCTAGCATTTTCTCAAGCAAGATTTTGTTCCTTAACATTTTCGGGCAATTAATAATAATAATAATAACAATAACTTTATTTTTGTGTCAAAATTTCACCTAGGGAATCCGAACAGATCAAATTCTTCTAGCTAACGATTGGTTGATTTGGCTCGTTGGATGCCCCTGTAAAATTAGCCCTTTAATCCCATGCTCGATTAATTCGTGATTTCCTTGAACAGTTTTCAGAATTTCATAGCCAATACAGACGGAGAAGGAATAATAATGAAGGAGCTGATAATCTTCTGAGAGTCTTAAAACAAAATATCTTTATGAGAGCAAGCAGCATTTAGATGTACTGTATCAACCTACACCGATCTTTAACTGGGTTACACGGTGATTTGTAATGACATAACTCAATATCTTTTCCTTCTCTGTATTATACTAAGATCAAATATAGTGATATTCGAACAAATAGCCAAAGAATAAAGCCTAAAACTCTTGAAGAATGACGTAGAACATACGTCGAAAAAATGTGCTTGTTTACAATAAGAGCTGATGCAAGAAACCCAATCTCGAGTGAATCGCGAATTTGCAAAAAAAAAAAAAGTTGTATTGACACGATGGAATGTGAACTGTTTTTCCGCTTGTCAATTCTCGTGATTTAAAAATCTTAAGAATTACTAAAAGAGCAAAGAAGAAGGTAAGGAAATAAAAAAGGAATTATGTTACAGGAAAAAATTAGCTGATAAACTTTCATGGGAAGGCATTATTAATAAACTGACTAAAGAAGGACGTACTTCGTCTACATCTCGACAAATTTCATCAGCTGTAACTTGAAACAATCAAATAAATTCTAAATTGCTCCAAATAGACCTTTTCATCAGGTGATCGCCAACTACTAACACAAAGTATTTTAGCACGTGAACTGTGGTTATATCGACAACCTTCATACTGATTTCAGTGCTTGATATGGTTGAAAACAACTCACCATCTGCACTTCAAGACAGTTTCATTAAAAGTATTACTACCTTCTAATTCGATTTGATAACCGAACAGCAAAATATTGACGCAATTGCATCGTTAACAACATCGTAGAGAAAAATGACTTCCTAGTAGTGTGCATGTTGTTATTCCCACATTCAAAGTCGAATTATACGGCATGCTTAAAGGCCTTCTTAAAAGCTAGTGATATATGACATACCTTAGTGAGTCTTAAAAAGTTGATTTAGAACGAGAGCAAGTATACGGCTGTGACAATGTTCTACACACCTTTCCAGTTACTGATCGTGCGAGATTATGGAGTCAACGCCAGCGAAAATAGATAAAGGGCTGCGATAAAGCTTTGTGATATTGAGGTGTTCCTGCAGGATGATATTAATATGAGCTTCTAATTTCATAATATTGTCAGTATCGAGTTAAATATGGTAATTTAGCGTCATCAACTCATGCCCTAAAACTGTTTTTAGCATTAGGTGGGCAAGCAATTTGTGATCTGACTGAACCGGTCTTATGTCATATCAGGTGGAACAATAACTGAGTGTCGCAAGTGGACAGTAACTTTAGCAATTTTAAGGGGCTCTGTCGTGTTTCATTTCTTTAAAACTATCATAAAAACAAAATCAAGAGCGTGTCTTGGTTGGTATTGAATACTTTGAGTGCTCCTGGAAAACGTGACAAGCAACTTGCAGACTCGGACTCGGCACTCGCGTTACGGTTAGGAGTCCCTAAGGGGACTGGAGGCGAATCTTTGCAACTACCAACCGTGTGCAACAGAGTAAATCAACAGCGCCAAAGATTTTATTCGGATGCCTGACAGATTTGATTCATTTAAATGGCCGTAATAAGGATTTCACCGGCAAGCTTAAGAATGCAAACCATCTTGTATGACAAAACAAACAGAACCAAAGAATTGAGTCAATCAGCACTGACTGCTTCTACCTTCATTTGAACTGTCATCAGTGGTAACCCTTTAGGGCGTCGTTCGTGTACTCAGTAGATCAACAAAACACGAATCCAAAATTGTCTCTAGTGCGAAGCAGCATGGTCTAATGACTTAGATAATTTGCACGAAATCAGTGCCGGGTAACCGCTTCGCCGAGCTCAGTCCAACCTCATCATAATACCAATACCTGAGACATTGTAAAGGGTGGTATATCAAAAATGAAGCATACTTGAAATCTTAACTTGGGCTTTATATGTTATTAAAGTAGTATTTTTTAAGCGTTTTCTTTCATTTCAAGTACTAGTCAGTGCTGTAGCTTGGCGAGGGGAGAGGAGGCTTATTATAGAATGTGGTATCAAAAGAAGGAGGGGAAATCGTCAAAGAGAAGAGGCGGGGACTAGGGGGTACTTATACGAACACTTAACTTGTTTCGATTTGTAATTATTTCATTACGTAAATTACTCAGCCATCAGTTTTGTCAGCTATGGGTTAACTTGTCAGATGTTTGTTCCAAAATCGACACAGGCTGCAATTATATTCTTGGCCCTATTTCAGACCAACGTATGGCATTTTTTCCTTACCCGTTTTTGTGACCAATTGCCTCACTGGACTTTTTTTGTAGTTTTTGAAACTGAAGGAGGAATTTTAAAACTTCATGTAGTGGATTACACGCTGAGCCTCAACCCGTAAGTTTGTGCCGGCTTCGTTCACTCCCTTGGCATGATATTTTAGGAAGAAATTGGATGCTAGTCAGCAACAGAAGGACATGAACGGCAAATTCCAAATGATAACAGTTCATATATCCAAGTATTAGAAGAGGTTTATTTTGCAGAAATTGAAGCAAATTAAAAAGATTTCGTGGTTTTGCCCATTACTGAATGAGTCGGTGCAATTCTTTCAATTTTCTCCTGCGTCTGTATTTCCTGTATCACGTCACTTGAGGGATCCTTGTTAACGCGTATTGTTTTATGCGAATAAATTGGGCATGTTTAGGGGCTGAACCTCCCAGCAGAGCCTTCCCTATGAAACGTTGTCGAGACACGTTCTATCCCCGCGCCATCTGATCCTCTCTCACCTCGTCTTGTTTTCCGTGACCTCAAGTTGTATGGCTTGTAACGCAAAGAATAGACGCGACTCAAACGTACTTCCCTCATTTGACTTCTAGTTATACGTGTGCCTCTCACTGCGGTTTCGTGCCTTATTCCAAATGATTTCCACTTTTGTCCTTGCTCTCGACCTAACAGGAAGCAGTAAACTATCAAAAAGTACCTTTACTGATAGCAAATGAGGCCAAATATTATATATGTGTTTTTTATGGAAGGGTAGGTGGTAGAAAATTGTGATAAGCTAAATGGAAAGCGGAATATTTTAAACAGCGGGGAGCGCAAATTCTATCGGGTCGTAGGTTGTCTTATCGACTGGGCGCAATTTTTTAACTGCTGATATTTCTCACCGCCGAAAATTCCGCGTACAAAAGAACAGAAGAATATTTTCGGATCATTCAATTTTGATGGGCCGATAACGGCGGATTAATAGCCCAGGATCAACAGAATCATCTCTAAAACTATAGTGTAAAACATGCAATCACTGTTGCGTTTCTACTCCATACCTGGAACTCTTGGACCTGTGGTGGCTGAAGTGATGTAAATGATGTGAAAGTGGGTCGAGGACCGTGTGACACATGACGCAAAAATAGTTTTGCGCGCTCGATGTGTTGCGTGACACGTTCTACCGTCGCTACCATGCTGGCAACATTTTCAGGGACCCCTTCCTGGAGACATTCAGGCCGATTTAGTACGGTGGGAAGAAAAGTTCAATTTTATCACATACTGCCTCACAAAGAAAAGGCACCATCGTGGCATCGTCCACAAAACTGTTAACACAGTAGCAGTAGCAGTAACATAAAGTAGAGTAAATCGTTCTGAGTGGTATGATTCAACGTTCTAGAAAATTTAGCAGTTCGCTTCGGTACTGAACGTCTAGAAGTCGCCTCACAAATTCGAGTTAATGGTGCGTAAGAGCTGGAGTTTTCTTTGGGGAAATGTCATCCAATAATTTCGTAACATGGAAAGCTAATCCCTTTTGTTTGCAGGGTGGGAAGAAAGTTAAAGTTTATACAACATTTTTGTAAAGTCAACTATCAGATAGAACATACATGGAAGGAATAACGAGTCCCTTTCGGCGAGATTAAGAGCAATTTAAAGCAAAACAAAACACAAAAAACAAGGGAGACTGATCGAGGAGAATCATTGAGACCGAGGGGAAGCCTCTTCCTCTGGACCCCTCGGCTGCCACTCTCCAGGCTTTTTTCTTCCGCCCTTCTGACTATTTAAAAAGTCTAGAATTTCTGGGGTTTTCAGTATTCAGATGAAGCGGTCCGAACAGATTAGCCTGTGTTATTACGAGAGAGAGAGATCAAGTTATTAAGTTCCCCCACCCCACCCCCTCTCTTTTACCCTTCACCTCTTCCTTTCTCAATCTTTTCCTTCACACCAAATTATAATAGCCAACCTAATCACGAATGCAACCCTTCATGTGCACTGATCAAAGTACGGTCTATCCACTTGCTGGAGAGTTCGCAACACACTAATTTGTTCTTGATGTTCAGCTACAACCTCTTGCCGGCTTCAATATTTGACTTCTCGGTTCCTTTTGAAAAATTGACATTCTTCTCTCTTTTCCTGTGTGTACTGTGTTTCCCTAAGCACCACCACCGACTCCCCCCCCCCCCCCCCCCCCCTCTCTATTAAGCCCCCTCACTTCAAACGCGCTTGATATAGAGAAGCGTTCCGACGGGCTCAATAGAGGACTTATGTTAACTGTTCTCGATGAGTAACCCTAAACACTAGTGTTTATATTAAAAGTTTCTTTGAAGTTTTGGAGTTAACTCAAGTGTGATAACAAGGTTTTGGGCCTATGGGGATATTTTCTCCAAATCTGCCCTGGCTGCGAGTAGCGAAAGACTGTTTCACTCCTATACATCATAACCACAAAAGCCGGTCTTACGACTCTCACCACGAAACGTAAACTAACATTACTGAAGCTTTATTACATAGAACGGAACCCACGCTTCACAAAATTGATTAGTTTCAAAACTAAACAATTGCGATCTACCAATCACCTTTTAACGCAGCTATCCTCTGTTGAAGCAATGTAAAATGGTAATATTTTCATTAAGAAGCCGGGCCGTAGCCCCCCAAAATTTTGCTACTGAGGCAATTAAAACTCTTCTTTCGTATTTACATCGTATTTATCAATGTCTAGCCTCCTTTAAGCACCTGAAAAAATAAGCTCACAGCACAGTTTGTAAATATTTTTCCCTAAGACACACACACACATGTATAAAAGGGAAATAAACAAGACCTAAATAAATTCACAATTTTAACTGAGGCAAGTTTTTCCTCGTACTAGCTACGGCCTTGATAAGTGACATTAAGGGACACATTCACAATATTTTATCATCGTTTCAAACCAAAGATCAAAAAATTATGGCCTAGTTTTAGTAACACTGAAGAGTACGTTGCTGCACAGAATTGAAATACTGATTACCTATCATCTGTGGCTACGGATTACAAAGTTGGAAATGGCTTATCTCTAGTTAAATGAAAAAAAAAAAAAACTGATCAAGTTCTAAAACTGTGTCGCGACGAAATCCCTACAACAATTTAACCCGTGAGAGTGCCCTTTGAAACCAAATTACACTATTACAGTATTTGTAGTAAACGCAACAAAATTACTCTGATTACTCTATTCTGATTGGTCAAGAGCAGTACAAGTAATCCCAAATTGTACTTTAAAGAAGTACCTATTAAGTTTCCAAGGCAATGTTGCACGAGTACAGCCAAAAGTGCCAAATTTGAACGTTTTGACAGTTGAAATTGGACGAAAGGGGACATAAACTGAAGTTGAGATTATCTAGAATTATTGTTTTCGTTTTTTTGTAGAATAAGCGATAAGTTATAAATTCGTACAATTCGTAGTTTTGCTGAGCAAACAAAAACAAAAATAGCACGAACCAAAGCCCTGGGAACGAGGTTGAGCACGACCTTATCGTACAATTCATAATTTGTAAGTACGATCGAGTGATTTTGAAAGTTCGCATATTGCACTCGCCTAAAGGCTCGTACAATTCTTTACAAGCTTTCAAATTCACTCGTACCTAGAGATATGTCCAGGATTTTGAGCGTTAGCAAAAATTTGCTAGCAAACCTTTTTAACAATTTTAACAAGGAATTTGTCTGCAACGAGAAAATCCTTGTTAGCAAGAATCGCAAATATCGCAAGAATAACAAATTTTGCAAACGAATAGAACGAGAAAGTGACAAAGGCAAGGAGGGCTCTCGAAAAGCCACCAATTTCGCAAAAACTCGCAAAAGTAATAAGGATTTTGCCAGCAACGAGAAAATCTTAGCGACAATCGCAAATATCGCAAGAATAACAGATTTCGCAAAGGAATGTAAGAAGACAGTGACAAAGGCAAACTGAGAGGTTGGTCGTTTGTCTTTGCAGACAAAACCCATGTTACTTTTGCGATTTTTGCGGCTTCGCGAGACCCCCTATGCCTTTGTCACTTTTTCCTTCTATTCCTTCGGTAAATTTGTTGTTCTTGCGATATTTGCGATTCTTCCTAACAGGCATTTTGTCGTTGCAGACAAGATCCTTGTAACTTTGGCGATTTTTGCGAAATTCGCGGCTTCGCGAGACTTCCTTTGCCTTTGTCACTTTCTTCTTCTATTCCTTTGCTAAATTTGTTATTCTTGCGATATTTGCAATTCTTGCTAACAGGCATTTTGTCGTTGTAGACAAAAATCCTTGATACTTTTGCGAAATTCGCGGCTTGGCGAGACCCTCTTTGCCTTTGTCACTTTCTCCTTCTATTCGTTTGTTAAATATGTTATTCTTGCGATTCTTGCTAACAAGCATTTAGTCGTTGCAGACAAAATCCATGTTACTATTGCGATTTTTGCGAAATTAGCGGCTTGGCGAGACCCTCTGCCTTTGTCATTTTCTCCTTCTTCTCCTTTGCTTAATTTGTTATTCTTGCGATATATATTTGCGATTTTTTTTAACCATCTCTTTGCCAGTTGCAGGAAAATTCCTTGTTACTTTTGCTCTATTTGCTATATTCGCAGCTTGGATAGGGCGCCTTTTACCTTTGTCATGTGCCTTCATCTAACTTACGGAATTTGTTATTCTTTGCGATATCTGCGATTTTTGTCAAAGATGTTTTCGACAGTTGCAGGAAAATTCCTTGTTACTTTTGCTATCGAGATTTGCTAGCAAATTTTTGCTAACGCTCGCAATCCTGGACATAAGTGCGTACCTATTGAATTTTACATCGTTCTTACGTATAAGTAGGCTTCTTAGAGTAAAATTCTTAAAAGAGGCTGAAATAAGTATTGGTTACATCTATGGTGTTTGAGGTTTTCTCAAATGAAAACAGTACTTTATCAAAAGTAAAAAGGGAATTGCAGTGGGTATATGAGATACAAATGTGGGAGAATTTTGCATTGGAACCTTAAGCTACCATGGGTCTTTCTTGGAAACTCGGATCAAGCATCATCTTTACTACCGTATGCAGAATAGTTTATGCCTCCCTTAAAAACTGCAAAGCCATAATCTTTAACAACAATTTTCCAATGGTGTTTCTCAAACTCTTTCGAAGCAGCTCCTGTGACAGTGTGGAATAAATCAAACGGAATTAACTTTGTACTCTGCTTAGTCGCCTGATAAGGAAAGATTTCCGAAAGTTTCGTTAGTACGTCTACAACAGACCCTCTGAAATAGTTCTGAAAACATCATGGCCACCAGAAGATATAAAATTGATCCAACCATTATGTAGAAACTTAGGCCATGTCACACTGGTACGCATTTTCAACAAGTCGTCAACTATTTCGGATAAAAAGCCTGTTGCAGTTCCTCCTTGGGACGAGATACCATTCTTCGCCATTTCTTTTGCAATGCGGGCACCCTTTGTACTTCCCATCACTGCTTTTCGAATTGAGCCTAAAAGCCCATACGTACATAAATCTGCCACTCCAGACACCGTGTTAAGTAGAGCCTCTTTTTTGTTACCTTGTTTGAGATCCTTTGCGGCTTGAAGGAAATCGACAGATGCGCCCCACCCGGCGCTAGAAAATTGATTAGCATTTTTGTTCCAACAGCTGCTAGAAAGGTTGTCCAGCCCATTTTCACAGATGGTGGGAAACAAAGGCTGAAAGTATCAAATAGAATTGGTAATTAATGACATGCAGGTTATGACTGTTTCAGGGCCACTATCTCAAGATCTGCTTTGTTTTCATAAGAAGTCAGAAAAGCCTCGAGGATCATTGCACTTCAAATGCTTGGCAACTTTTTTGCCTTGTCATAGTTTTCTGCACAGTAAGTCGGGGTGGGAATGTGAAGGGGAGAGACAGGTTCGCCGATTTATCATTTTGTAATATTTCCGTAATTCTGTACGTATTGCCAAAGGTGATATATAAAGTTACTATTATTGTTGTTGTTGTTGTTGTTGTTGTTTTCCTTATTTCTCAGTTCATACTGCCTAGAGCACCGAGAAGCTACCAGTTTCGTTGAGAGCTGCTGGGGGGAGTTGCTGTCTACTTTGTTATCATCATCATCATGATTATGATTATGATTATGATTAGAGCGGTTTTCAATTGAGTGTCGAAAGTAATTCTGGTTTTACTTTGGTTTTGCATTGCTTCGCTCTGTGATTGGCCTAGAAAGTTCGCGCCACTTTCTCAACCAATGAGAAGCAAAACCAAAACCAATCGTGACTTGCACGCGCGTAGTTTCCCGCGCTTTGCGCCGGTTACATGTAATTGCTTCGTATTCTGATTGGCTCATTGTACTTCTTACTTCTGTTGTGATTGGTCTGAGTAATTGCTGTGGTTTTGGTTTTACGACATTCAATTGAAAAGCGCTCTATGATTATGATTATAATTATTATTATTATACCACATACCGATATTATTTCTTTCTTACTACTTCATTATGTAAATTGTAAATTTGATCAGTTACACAGACCCTCCTTATCAGCCGAGGAGAAGGAACAAACAAAATGACAAGCTCCCAGTTGGCGTGTTAGCACAATTTTTCAGGCTTTATTTTCACGATTGCTTAAGTAGTTTTCATACCTGCGATGATTATTCGCATATTCATTTCTTTAATCCGCAGTTCAAATATACGATTTTCATATATTCATTCTCATATATTCATCACTCACGAGTGTATTACGGACCAACAAAATGACCACCTCCCAGTTGGCTTGTTAGCTCAAATGAATAAAGGGGTTTAGTTTATAAAGAAACTGTGGTGCTACGTTGGTGGGGGAGTGAAACACGGAAATTTGGTTTATCAACGGAGTTGATGATGTAAATTGACCACCGTACAGGGATTCGATTAGCTGACGTTTCGAGTGTTAGCCCTTCGCTCCAACGAAGGGCTAACGCTCGAAACGTCAGCTATCAGTGAAGGGCTAACACTCGAAACGTCAGCTAATCGAATCCCTGTACGGTGGTCAATTTACATTATCAACTCCGTTGATAAACCAAATTGGGTTGTTAGCTCATTTGGTAAAGCACTGCACCGGTATCGCAGAGGTCGTGGGCTCGATCCCCGTACAAGCTTTCCCCTTTCACTACTGCTTAAGTTGTGTTCATAACTGCAATGATCATTCGCATATTCATTCTTTAATCCGCAGTTCAAATATATGATTTTTATATATTCATTCTCATGATGAGGTGCGTTTAAACTGTTTCTGAAAGCACTGAAAAGAAAACCCTGACTGGCACCTATCAGAGTTCATTCGGGCGAACAGTATGAGTTTTACATCTACGCAGTCTATCTCTTTATCTTCCCGAGTCAACAAGTTTAACATCAATGCAAATGCGCTACCAAAAACCTTTCGTTCAAGCTGGCATTGATGTTATGTATTATTTCGAACAAGGGCAGCTTCGATAATGTCGGTCTGGAAATCTCAGTATTGAGTAAATAAGAACAGACGGTAAACTTTCTAGGAATTTTCGAAACTGGACAGGGTCCCGTTTCTCGAAGCTCCCGGTAATTACCGGGTCCGTAAAGTTGTTTGTTTTCCGCCTCATAAAAGTCAGAAGAGAAGGCAACCAAAATTGTAAGTAGCTTTAGTGATTTTCTTGTACTTTTTGCTATTCTTGTACGTAGTTAGTTGTATCCGTAAAATATTGTGACAAACATCCTTTTCTTTCTTTGTAGTTTGACAATATAAAGCATGAAACATAAAGAACTTCACCGTTCTTTCAAAAAACAATTTGTCCAAAAATCTGTTTGGTCGACATCACTTCCAAGTGAACCTGGATACGCATATATCCAATTCACCGGGACT
>JAEMWC010000584.1:192500-250000 GCA_016490735.1 Pachyseris speciosa | reverse complement strand
AATTTAAATCACAAACAAGCCGTTTTGAAATCACGTTTGAAAGATTTTCGTTTGGCCAGCAAAGCAATTTCTTCGAAGTTCAAGCAATAACACTGACCCACCACATGAAGAGACGAGCCCCTTGGTAAATTGTATAAAAAATTAAGAAGCAAAGGCTCGCTTACCTAAATTCTCTGCCGCTTTCTTGCTAACCTTGAGTTGCTTTCGATTTCGCGAACGGACGGAACACCTGCTCATCTCTTACGTCGGCCAAGTCAATTAAGATTCGTTTCCGAGTCGTCGCGAATGTTTACTACAGGATAACAAGGGGCCGCGCAGGAAGAGTCTGATGCAGGCTAAGGAACTCTTTAATTTTAACTATACAATGTCGTCAAAACATGTAAAATCATCTTCCTTCATCAACACTTTTTACTGTAACAAAGTCTCCCCCTGTCAGTGCCCTGTGCGGTCCCTGTAACGAATGTTTTCAAAGTAAGTATAGCCGAGAGGAACCCGCAAGCCTATTAATATGTGTCCTCTTATTAGTATGGGTTTCTCCCAGGCTACATGGTTTCTATTTTACTAAAAGACGACTGTGCTTCTGAGACCAAAAGAAAAACCCGACCGGCACGTTTCAGAGTTCTCTTGGTCGAGGTTTGAGTGTTACATCTACCCAATATCTCTACCTTCCTCGACAAGCCTAGCAGTCAATACGAATGCGCTAGGAAAAACCTTTCGTTCAAGCTGGCATTGGTGCTATGTATTTTGTCGAACAAGGTAGCTTTGCTCATGTTGGTCTGGCCATATAGGCTTCGCAAAATTTAATATCCCATTGGTTTTAACTTTGGATCGTGCTTTCGACTGCCAGTGCTTTTAATTCGGAGTGAATTTCCCAGTTCAGAAAGGAAACAGTAACATTTCGGCGGAAAGTATCTTAAAAAAGTGCAAGTCGTTTGTTAACATGTGGGTTAAAAACTCGTTAGTGAACTTATAAATGGAAACATATTCCTGGAACTCTATTGAGTAAACAACAACAGAGGTAACCTTTCTAGGAATTTTCAACCGAAAAGGTGCTTTTATCCGTGACAGTTGCTTTGTTATTCGCGTTGGTTTCTAGACTCATCCATTTGCATAAAGGTATCTATTTGCATCTTGAATAAAGCATGTATATATGCTCAGACGTTTTCCTACGAAAGGATTTTGAGTCGTGATGATAGAGATCACAAACCGCCGATTTATAAGCGCGTTAATTGTTTAAATCTTTTCATTTGGCCAGCATTACACTTTCTTCGAAGTTAAACCAATGATACTGACTCACCACATGAACAGATGATCCCCGTGAATCGTGTTTTCTTGCTAACGCAAACGAAGCACCCGCCTAATTCTTCTATCACAGATCTTACCATTCCCAAAAGGGGCTCCTTAATTATAATTCCCGGCTCATCATAGTCAAGAGATTTTCCCTTCTTGCTGGGGCTCATCATCTCTTGGTGATCTTTCAAGCACCTAGGTCTTTCTTTTCCAGGTTTTTGTGTTGTATGTCGCACGCAATAATTTAAATCACAAACAAGCCGTTTTGAAAGCACGTTTGAAAGATTTTCGTTTGGCCAGCAAAGCAATTTCTTCGAAGTTCAAGCAATAACACTGACCCACCACATGAAGAGACGGGCCCCTTGGTAAATTGTATCAAAAAAAAAAAGAAGCAAAGGCTCGCTTACCTAATTTTTCTGCTCTCTTGCTAACCTTGAGTTGCTTTCGATTTCGCGAACGGATAGAACACCTGTTCATCTCTTACGTCAGCCAAGTCAATTAAGATTCATTTGCGAGTCGTCGCGAATGTTCACTACTGGATAACAAGGGGCCGCGCTGGAAGAGTCTGATGTAGGCTAACGAACTCTTTAATGTTAACTATACAATGTCGTCAAAACATGTAAAATCACTTTCCTTCATCATCCCTTTTTACTGTAAGAAAGTCTCTCCCTGCGCGGTCCCTAATAACGACTGTTTTCAAAGTAAGTATAGCCGAGGGGAACCTTCAAGCCTAGGGTACGGAGCTTCTAAGAGCATCGTATTTTCACAGCTTTGAAATATACTCATGTCGAACGATCCCCTGTTAAAATGTGTTTTCAAGAATTTTCTTTGGAAGCGTAAAACTGCAAAAAAATTGCCTGAAAGTTTTCAGTGTAATGTTTTTGGTAGCCTTGCTAGCATTTTATTAAAAGACCGCTATGCTTCTGAGACCAAAAGAAAACCCCGACTGGCACGTTTCAGAGTTCTTTTGGTCGAAGTTTGAGTGTCACATCTACCCAGTATCTCCATCTTCCTCGACCAGTCTAGCAGTCATTACTAATGCGCTGCGAAAAACCTTTCGTTCAAGTTGGTTTTGGGGGATGTTACATATCTTTTCGAACAAGTGTAGCTTCGGTAATGTCGGTCTGGCCATATAGGCTTCGCAAATTTTCATATTCCATTGGGTTTAACTTTGGATCGTGCTTTCGATTGCAAGTGCATTTTTTCAGGAATTTTCAACTGGGCAGATGCTCTTACCCGTGACTTTGTTATTCGCGGTAATTATCATTCAGAAATTAACAAACTCTGCCGTGGTTCTTAAATACATGACCATGTTCTAGGCCGGTCGAATTGATATAAGGTTGTTGCTTTGTTTCGAACCGTCAATTTCAGCTCATTCAAACTTGTTGTCTGTTGCAGAAAAAATAGGCACTGGTATATTATGCATCAACTCTAAAGCTGAACGATGCGATTGAAACTGCGGTCCCCGGTTACATTTGCTCAGTTAGTCGTATTAGTACTAATTTATGGTTGACTTTATTCCTTTATGTTCCTGTTAAGTCTGGTCAATAATGATCCTGTTTCTTAACAGTGTGGAAGCAATTTTATCTTCAGAAATTAAGCCGCTGGCTGGCTTCTAAGCTTTGAGCGATCGAAGACGGAAGTTATGACCATAAAGTATGTGTCAAACCGTGTGCTGTGCCTCGGGGGAAGAAGAACTTTCGCTTTCAAATCTGAGCTTTGGCAGTCGGTTTATTCGAGCCACTCCAAAAAAGGGGTTGTTTCAGTTCTTCCCGGTTTACCATACTCAACGAGGTTTTCTCTTCTTAAATGAGGTTCATCTTTTAATGATCTTTAATGCACAGAAGTCTTCCTACCAAAGACTGTTGAGAGTCGCGATTCCAATATAAACCATAAACGGTCGATTTGAAAGCGCGTTTGAAGTCCTTTCACTGTTCCGGCACCACATAGACGAGGTGTTTCTAAACGGGTCTCATCATCTCTTGGTGATCTCTCGAGCACGCTGGGTTGATGTGTTGTGAGTCGCGCGCTGTCGTGTAGACCATAAACCGCCGATTTGAAAGCGCACCGTGTTCAAGGTGTTTCACTTGGTCAGCGAAACATTTTCTCCGAAATTAAAGCAGTAACACTGACGCACCACAAAATCTAAGTCGAGCCCCTTGGTAAATTGTGTAGAAAACTAATACATAAGTAAAGTCTCGCTTACCTCAATTTTCTTCTGCTTTCTTGATAAACTTCCTTTGTTTTTGATTTCTTCCAGTTGCTAACGAAGCACACACCTAATTCGGCTTCTGCGCAGAATCGTTGAGTCAGAATTCTGATTGGTCGCAAATGTGGTTCACGACTACATAACCCATGGCAACCCAACCTGATGACGCTCATTGATGACGTAGGGCTTGCTTGCGTTGATGTGACGACTTGCTTGTTGGCCTATTCGAAAGCAGAGTTTTTTGACTTGGGATTTTGCGCTGCCTTTCCTCCAGTCTTAAGTTCGATAAATACTGGGAAATTGGACAGCCAGATGCCATATTTACTAGCAATCTTTGAACGAGTTTTTTTATTATTTGATCTCGCAGAGCCGCCCATGAAATTAGCGCTATGAGACCTCAAAAATACACGTCGCTCTAAAATTCACATATTTTCGTATAATAACGCTAGAAACATAATTTTCAACAAGACATTCTATCAGCGTTTACTCGGGTTACCTTGTGATGCAGAAGTCAGTAGACGCACGCTTTCCGATTCTCGAAAACTATCCATTTTAAAAGTGAAAATGGTTTACTTTTGCGTTCGCATAAGGTATGTGTTTTCGTGCAAAGTACGTAAAATTTTAAGTGCTACTACGATCAGAAAATCACTTGTCTTTTTTCTTCAAATTTCGAAAGTATGTTTGCTTAACACCCGACTCGCGAAATTTCAAGCTTTAATTTCAAGCAGAAGACTGTTTACTTTGAGTGCAACTTTTTAATTTAACGGTCCGCCATTACTAACTTCAAAATCTTAAGAGAACTGGATCGAGGACGAAATGACGTAAAAAGCTCACAAGAGTGGGAATGCAGGGTGTGTAAACCCGGCTGATTTAGTATGTAGGACCGGAATTTTGAGTTTGAGACTCTCAAACTCGTGTTTTGCATACTTTATAACCTGCATTCACACAGTGCAATTTTAAACCAGTGCGCATATGACGTCATTTTATCTTGGATCCAGCTCTCCGAGGCCTAATCGGTTAGTTACGAACGTGAGTAATGGCGGACCGTTAAATTAAAAAGTTTCACACAAAGTAAACAGTCTTCTGCTTGAAATTAAAGCTTGAAATTTCGCGAGTCGGGTGTTAAGCAAACACACTTTCGAAATTTGAAAAACAAAGACAAGTGATTTTCTGATCGTAGTAGCACTTTAAGAGTTGTCTTCGAGAGAGATATAAGATTAAAACAAATCATCACCAAACGCAAATTTCTCTGTGATAATATTCGTTTGTTTACCTCAAAGGAGCTTCCAGTAGTTACATTAAAATATAGGAACTTGTGGTAAGAATCAATTGTACTCGTTGTGTTGTTACAGTCTAACAAAACTTTTCACGTTTAGCGGAAAAGGGACTTTTAAGAACCCTCGCTGCTTCATTAAGCAAGACTCACACATGTGATATGACACATGTAGTTGTGACATCAAAAGAAATTAACTTTCGGCAAGAACAAGAGTGAATATTATTCGGTTATACTTGTTGTTACACTCTTACAGAGAAAGAACTTTCAACAAATCCCAATAGATTTAATTAATTAAAGTGGCATTGTTTACTAATGTTATCGTTCGAGCCTGGACTTGCAGAAGAATGATCGATCGTTCTCTTTGCATTACTACAGTTATAATCATAACCTCTGGTATAAGAGTGCTAGTGGTGAAGGGGCAGTACAAATAACGTTTGACACGTTTCACATACAGACAAAGAAATCCCCATTACCTTTTAAAGAAGCATTTCACTCAAAAGGTGAACCTCACCCTGGCTACCACAGGCCACCTTCCGTAATGCCAAAAGCAACAATCACCTTTCCAACTCAGGGTTTGTTTCTGATTCCGTACGTGTGTCTTCCCTTATTCCACATATTTTGCAACGAACTTTCTACTCATTTACAAATTCATCAATGAAGTATCTCACACTCTGATTCACAGTAGGTACGTCATGGATGGGAACCCGGAAGAATAGATGACGCAAATTACGTGCATCGTGTTTCATTACAGTCCCGAAATTTCTCATAATGAACCACAATTACAATGTTTTAAGATTGAAAATGCAAAATTGCCTCACAGTTTTCGAAATGTCATTATTTTTTGGCAACCTTACCAGCACTTTACTAAAACACTGCTGTGCTGTGACATAAAATAAAGCTAATCGTTCGCCGTTTAAGAACACGTTAAAGTTTCTGCATGTAATCTATCATTACCTTCACAAGACAACAAAGGCGCCACATACGAAAATCAGGGAGACTGTGCAAGCCATACCACTTGGGAAAACCACGACAAAGAACTAGACTTTTTCAAAGTTTATTGCTTCTTCACCCACGGATATTTAAAAATATAAAGATCTTTTTTTCTTGGGATTCTGTTCCCTACAAAGACTCAGGCATAACTGGTCCATATGTATAAATTAACCTTCATAACCAATTTCAGGAATTTACCAGTTGTCATTTCACAAAACACTGAATTGAGATTGACGATTACAAAACCCTCGGTATATACATCTAGAAAGTAACTAAACATTTTTTTTTTTACAAGCGTTGGGATTCATATCATTCAACTTTGTTTTTTATAATTCATGATTTTTACAGTATAGAGATTGATTGGTTGTTCTTCTATTAACATTATATTATCATTCATAGCACATCATGGCTGTGTTGATATACCTTAAGCTTCGTAAAAAAACCGAACTTAACTTTAAACCCACTCTTCTATACATCATTTTACAGTTAAATAAATCTCGCTTAGCTCATATACAATGCGGTCAGAATCCATCAAATATTTTTTTGCCATTTTATACATTTTTTTTACAGTTTCAATATTTTGATACTTTTTTCATTGTTGTACCTTTACACCCCACATGTTGAATACGTGCTGAAATTTAGAAATATGGTTAAGGATTGACTTTAAGAACTACAAAAACGTCATTTCAATTTTTCCCAAAACGATGCGCGGAGAAAATCTGCAATGCTATTTAACAAGCAACTTCAATAATTAAAATATAAATAATACTTACTTTCGGCTTCTTGTTTTATTCTGGCCAGTCACGGTTTACAGTACTGGCCTATTCCAAGATGAAAAATCGTTCGCGAAACAATGCAAAAACTGTTCCTGAAAAGTCGTACAATTTAGCTATTTTAGCTCGTAATATGAGGAAGCCATCATCTTAGAAATAGAAACCGAACTATCTCACGAAAAAGATAAATTACTGCATTTTTTTTTTCAGTAAGTTAATATTTTTGAGCCTTTAAAATGTCCTTCTCATTTGCAGTTTAGTTACACATTGAGTGAAGCTTGTAGCGCTTCATGAAATACCAAATGATTCGTTCAGTCGTGTTCAGGACCAGTCAGGTAGGAACAGTGGGCTCGTCTCAGCAGGAGAATACGACGCGAATGCATTAACCCCTCCCCCAAGACAGTCCGACTGGAACTGGAACTGATTCTCGCCGTTAATCGAAGTAGCTCGTTTCTTGCCATTTTTAACTGGCAGGGTCGCGTTGTCCTTCATGGCGTCGGCCAATGTCTCCACGAGCTGCTCCTCTTTATCTTCAATCATCTCGTTGTTCATACCCGGCCAAGGCTCTGTCAAGCTGCCGGGGCCGTTGTCAACAATAAGCGGCATGCTGCCCCCAAGATTCGGCGACGCACAGCCGGTAAACGCGAACCGTCCCGCCGGAGTAGGAACGGGATCCGAGCGAACTGGTTGCAGTCGCAAGCTTTGCAAATCAAGCTCTTCGGAGTAGAAGTCCATTGGGTGAGCGTCCCTGTTGTGTGCTGCAATAGTAGCCCCGCTCCCCGAGTCCCCGGACCTGGAGTCCCCGAGGCTTTGTGTGGAGGAAGCTGAAGATGATCCTGGCGGTTGGTAAGTCTTGAAGGAGAACTGAGGCCCCATCCAGAGGCGCCTGTGAGGTGCAGAATGAGTCTCCATGTCTATCTTTGCCAGCCACTGGTCATCGGCGGTGCAGCCATCATTACTTGCTTCCTCTTTTGCTGCGAATGTGATGAAGGAGTCATTTTCCATGGCAATCATCTTTCCTAAAGAAAGAAAAGAAACAAAACGTGATCACTTGGGTTACTGTGTTTCAAGTTACTTACAATAGAATCTCCAATGCGAGTCACAAGTCTTGGACAGTTCCCGCTTTCCCCTTCTCAAACCCAAACCAATCAAGTTTTCCCGCGCTTTGGAACTGGCGGCACGGTTTTGCTCTGATGCCTGATTGGTTCATTGCATTATACACCTCGAGGTTTTTCCACCTCTCACAGCGATAACACCAACACTGTGAACAATGGTAACAGAAATTTCCATTTTCTCCTCACCTTGTCTGTCGGTGCGTGTATCGATCTCTCTCTGAAACACTTTAGACCGTTCCATCAACAAAGCCAGGTCTTTGACAACAGGGCTCTTGCTTTCCGGCCATGTTGGACACCTAAGAATAAACCAAAAATGGCATTTTATTGAAAAACACAAAAACAGGGTGTTTTGCGTCTTTTTATACCCGCAGCCGTGCCATAGAAAAAATAGCCAGCCAGAATGCACCTTGGTCGGTATTCCACTCAATCTTCTCACGACGCATTGCATTGGCTGTATGGGCCTATGTATTTTCTATAGCATTGTGTGTGAAATAGATATTCGAAGCTTTCGCGTGGTACACAGTAGCATGGAATACCCCATGCACTTTCATTTTCCTGGTAGACCTAACGACCCGTGTTATACACGTACCAAGAAAATACAAGTGACAAGAAGGATATTCCATGGTATGCCACTCGAAAGCATTACATAACTTGTGTATACTCAATAACCTGGTTAGTTCCCATTGTGCTCTTGATACAGTAATAAGCTCCAATGGTGTGTCGTCACTCTGTGGGACTGTCTTCACTCCTTGTGGTTCCAGCATATACTCTGTTAAGTTGCCATGGAGATCCAGTATGAAGAGTGAGTCAACAGCTGAAGACTTGCTCGGTTCTGCGCAAAGCAACAGTATAATCGACGTTACACGAGGGTTCATTGTTGCATTTGTCACTATATAAGGTCAAAACGAGATATTTCCAGTCAACAACGCTGCGTTAGAGCTCTTAAATTCTAAAACGACGCTTTACAACAATGTATAGCACGAGATTGAAAGTCGTGAGTTAACCAGACCACAACCGCTTCCGATTTAGAAAAGGCTAAAACACAATGTATAGCACTATACATTGGTTTTCGGAACCAGATGAACACTCGGAGCCTCTTTTTAAGGAATTAGAGATTCTTAAATTAAATGATCTTGTTACTCTTCACAATGCATTCCTCATGTATCACTATCACTATACTCTTCTTCCATTTTCCTTTGAAAATTTTTTTCGAACAGTAGCATCTATACACTCATACAATACCAGGATTGCTTCTAAATCAACCTATTACATCAATGCCATCAAAACAAACTATGGTAAATTCAACTTTCGCTTTGCAGCTGTAAAAGTTTGGAATCACCATGATGAAACCATTAAACACCTCCCCTTTAAAACGTTTAAAAACAAAGTCAAGTTTGACATCTTACAGTCTTACTGTTCATGAGTTTTCAACTGGTATATATTTATTCACTTATTGATTTATTCTCTTATTTATTTATTTTATTTATTTATTTATTTATTTTTTGTCTTCTTTTGACTTATCAACTGCTGTGCTCTAGCTTTAGCGCCAACCAATTTCCTATACTTAAACATTACTTAATTTTACTCAGCTCGATTAGCTTTTCAGTTATTCTGAGTAAATGTTACCTTTCCTGTATTGCTAGATTATGTTGTAAATTAAGTTCAACTATTATTTGGTAATAAAGCTGGTGTTGTTGTTGTTGTTGGCTTAGGCCCAGATGTGGTTCACTGATTCCGATCGGGAATGAAGTGGATTCCTAATATTTGAAATAATTTTTTATTTCAAATCTTTATCTTTATTTCTCTTCCCAGAAATGATACAACGAACCACATGTCTACCTGCTCTAGCGGTATTTGGACTTCCTCCTAGCCATCCCCGAGACGGTGCAAACGTCATGGCTACGCCCATCGAATACTCTAGGCCTACTCGACCGTTGCACTTGTTGGAGTGCTGGGTCGAGCCTGTGCAGCACGGTCCACCACACCTGGGACCAGTAGGTGTCCTAATTTGCGCAAGTGGCTGTATTAGGTAAGCGTGAGGAAGGGGAGGCAGCCGAGGATTTACTAAGCCATTATTACTGGAAGCAAGGGTCAAAGAGTCTCTAGTGATTGGTGTTCCTGTGGAGCTCAGCGGACTTCCGTTGGGTGAGCATGACAGTGACGGTCCTGTGCCGTTACATGGACTTTGCCGGCCTGAAGGTGTGGACGATTGATCCAGATCGTCTAGTCCAGCGCTGGTGTGGAACCGACTGCTTCGGTTCACCACTCGGCGAGAAGAATGGGTGCGAACCGTGATTGTCCCTACAAGGGAAAGGAAACATCGAAACATGTTTTAGGGCCAAACGAGAGCAAGAGTTGGCTCTGTGTTTGAACGAGCGGGAAAAACACTTTTTCAGGCGGCTAATGAACCAGCTTTCAGATGTAGAAGCTACATGTAGTCTCATTCTCATTAGCCGAACTAGCTACGCACATTGATTTCTTGGTACTATGGACATATTACTGCCTCCATACCTCCGTAAGGAGTGATGGGAAACACGTGAACTGTTCCCCGCACAGTAGATACCGCCACCCACCGACTGTCGAGCGAAAATGCTATTCCGTGCACCTGAAAATGAAAGAAAAAATCTTAACGTCGGTAGTTCACTCATTAAGGGCCGAGCAAAATCTCCAATAATCCCAAGAGAAAACGTCGGCCTGACGTTTTTCAAGTTGGCACACATTGGCCAAACGTATCCAAAACATTTAAGAATGCATATAGTTGCCGTGAGCTAAAAGGGCCGTTTTGAAAAAAATATTGGTCATAACTTTGCGCTTGTAATCGACAAACAGGTCTCGTTTGATTTCAGAGTTTTACTAACAATCCATGACACTGATTTTCTCTTTTCATTTCTCTTTATTCCTCTAAGGTCATCACAGAAAAATAAAGGCAAAGGCGTACAGTTTACAATCAGCGATAATTTAAACTACATGCAGATTCAAAGTACAACCTAACGTTAATGAATATATAGGCGAAACGACCTTGTCACAGTGCTACGTCACATCCCCTTCCCCCTTCCCCTTCCCCCTTCCCCCACCGATTCCTTTTACAGATGTAACGCAGGTGCTGTTCTTGGTCAGCGGCAAGGCGCATTAATTCAGCGTTTTGGCGCACAAAACCGCGTGGTAGTTTGCAGGCAAACACCGATGCGACAAATACGTCGTTTTGTTTGCAGTTCACGGCTGTATCTTGAGCAAATGGACAAACTTAC
Source organism: Pachyseris speciosa (assembly GCA_016490735.1). NCBI lineage: Eukaryota > Metazoa > Cnidaria > Anthozoa > Scleractinia > Pachyseridae > Pachyseris > Pachyseris speciosa. The sequence continues at coordinate 239,099 of JAEMWC010000584.1, read as the reverse complement.
AGTAGCAGTTGTGTCTCCTCTGTGAAGCGTGTAAAGATGATGAATTGCACTGAGTGACGGGCAGATGGGGTGTGGAAGAACGTGGAACAGGTGAAAGTTGTGTCCAAGAGCATCCGCAGTCAGGAGTAAGGAACCACTGAAAATAAGAGGTCGGGTAGGTTAGCTTGAGAAATACGGAAATATAGCAAAGCTAGTGTTTCTCATCAATACAAAGTAAAAGCAGTAATGTGAAACTTTTATAAGAAACAGAAAAACAAACAGCTTCATAAGGAATTGTTTGTCATCAGCTGTCTTCTGAATGGTCATACTTTAACCCTTTAGACGTCAAGTGTAACCAGAGTGCAATTTCTTCGAGATCACATTGTCACTAGTTGAGTAAACATACTGGTTTTGAGATGAAAGGAAACAATCTCTAAATGCTGGTTAAAAAAATATTTCAACTAGTGCAATAAGTACTTTATGGTAGAAATAAGGAGAAGATGTATATCAGAATTTGAGGGGTATTAGAAAAGCAAAATAAATAAATTCCAGAACTGTTTTATAGCTTTCAGTTGAATGTTGAATCGTTAGGGACAATGTACCTGGGGTCAAATGCCATGCAGGAAAGGGGCTGACCAGCATGGGCTGGAAAATGAGCCACTATTCCAGAGCCTTCATGGTCATCCTCCTGCACACAGAACTGAAATAAAGAAACCAAAAATAAACTAATTACAATGTATTCTTAAAAATACAAAAAATTGTCAAGTTCGAGACCAAATCATATTTTTACTAAATTCTAATAGTGTGCAAGCTCTGTTAAAATCAAAGTAAAAGTTCTACCAGCTATTTAAAAGAAGCCAGTCTCACTACTGAAGCCTTTGGAAAAAAACGACTATCGTTCTAAGGGTCACAGACACTTTTAAAAAGGTTTTTTTCAGATGAGTTAACTCAAAAATAACAATCACCACTCTGAAGAACTTGACATAGGGTAACGTGGATTTATTATCATCCAAAATTTAGTTAACAAAATCCAGAAAGAGTGAATCAGAAATAATATGGTATTCTTTATCTCAGTGCTGTCATGGAGTTTTAAATATTATTCAGATTCATACCCGTAACAAAATGATTTGTTTCTCTGTAAGTGAAAAGTACTTAGAATACAGAACTCAAGATCACCCATAGCATCAATGATTTTAACAGGTGTTCTGCATTTCCATCGTTAATGATGGCTCGACTGTGTTTGGTTTGTTTAAGAATCACTATGTACAAGTTACTTTATAGTACTAAAAGTGTTAAAGGTTATCACAAGAAAGGTGAAAGCAAGGTAGAAATCTGTGCCAAGGAAAATGTCAAGCTTGTTGTACAGAAGTTGTCATCTATAAATGCACCTAGAACCAGTTTTCTGTACCTCTCCACTGCCAATTTTCATTGTGTCAATGATGGTGACAACTCCTGGTCTGATCACACACTTCTTCTGAAGGCATAAATAGATTGAACATACAAATGTACACTGCAATTAGTAATTATCTACAGCGGCATACACAGGGGTTTCATTAGAAGCCAGCTTCCCGGGGAAAACGTTGCCTACGTTGTCTGAATTTACCTCTTACCGCCACCTACTTTGTCCGTATTTTCAGCCAAATTATTAAAAAAATCCATCAGGTTGCCACCTACTTTAGTTAGCTCAGACGGCTATTTCAAAACTTATTGACAACCCTGCATACAAATAAAATCATGCAAGCATGTAACAATCTTGAATGTTAAAGCTTTAGTTATTTATAAAGATAACTCACCGGATTTCCATAATCATTTGAGACTTCTGTTCCTGTCCAGCGGCCTACTGTTTCTCCTGAATGAAATAAAACAAAAATATTAATACAGTTGTACCTAATAATCCATCCAAATCTTCCACAAACATAAATTCTCAGAACATTTTTTCTCACCAAAAATTGTGAGGCCCCTGGTAAGGGTCTGAAAAAGAGAAAAAAGGACATGAGAATGACACATGTATGTAAGTATGAAGCTCTACTTCATGTTATCAAATAATTATTGTAATTTGCATATCCACAGATATAAGTTAACACAGTTGATGTTATGAGAAAGGTGACAGCATACCTTTGCAGCATTGATCACTGTGGCAGTGTAAGACTGAGAATTATCCCCACACACTCCCCCACAGGATTGGTGGTTAGGTATCAGCTGATAACAAAAAAGGCAAATTGTGAGAAATAATATGACAGACAAACACAACTGTATTGGGAGGATTATGTGATGCATAAAAAATGCTTTGAAACAAGAAAAGACCTATTTTCTATACCACATGTACATGCATGGCTTATGAAGGGTTTACAAGCAAAGAAATCCAAGTTGAGAAGAGTGGGTTGCCACTTATTGGGATAGAAAAAATTCCTGGACATTTCCCTGACTTTTCACAGACCACAAACCAATTTTCACTGACCATTCAAGCCAAATCCTCAAGATTTGAACCCAGTAATGAAGCCACAGAAATAAATTCCCTTGCAGAAATATAATGTTTTGAAATGATACACTGTATGACCTTTACTAACAAGGAATCTCCCTCCCAGAACTAATGGCTAGCCAAAAGTAAAATTCCCTGACCTTTCACTGACTTCAAGGCCAACTTTAGAATTTCCCTGGCTTAATATGCAATTCCCTGGCTTAATACACAATTCCCTGAGTTATCCCTGACCTCGAGAAAAAAAGTTTTTCCCTGACTATGGCAACCTTTAACTCTAACTCCTTTAACTCTGCCATGGCCGGTCCCAAGCCTGGATGAGAAAGGAGGAGGGTTGGGTGTGGGGCCAGCAACCCCACCCAGTAAAATGACTAAAGCGACAGAAACCAAAATAGCCTTTCATGTGGACATCCACAAAGAAGATTAAGTAGAAAGTACACTGTAAGTGTCTTGCAACAAGCAGGTGCAGATGGATTCAGCATTGAATCCCTCTAAACCTGCCAAACGGTTTCCGAGTAACATCCAACTGAAATTTTGCAATTTGAGTAGCTAAATAGTAAACAAACCTTTCGATCTGCATATGCCAGCCATCTAGTTCCCAGCGCCAGTGGGTTGAGGTTTGGGCTTGGAGCTGGGTAACAGCCTATAGAAAGAAAGCAACAAAACCTACTGTAAGACCCAGAAAACAGAAATGTTTTAAACATAAGCCTTCCCATCCTTCATGTATTTTTAAATGAAATGTCAGTTTGAGAAGAATTTTTATGGTGAAAAGCCACTGTGGTGTTTCACTCTTGAAGGGGGAACACATTGTGCCAAATGGTTTTGGGCCACTTTACATGACCTGAACAAGTTAACCAATGAGACTTGTAAATCATGAACGACATAAATTACTCACTAAATTAATCAATTGTTACTGATCTAAGGCACTGTTTGCGTTAAAGCTGGGATGACTTTCCTCCCAGCCAAATTTTTATTGCTGTCTATATGTGTGGTTTCATTCCAGAATGAATGAAAATCAATTGAAAACAGTTTTGTCCTTACATGGTGCTGAACACCAATGTCACCCCGGGATCATGTACACGTGTAAACAACAAGAGGTTAATAACAAGACACCGAGGTGAGACTCATCCCAGGATGAAACTTGTCTCGGGATGAGTTCACTCAAGACATGTAAACAACCTCTAAGACTTGCTTTCAATTAACTAGAACAGAAGCTCAACAATTTCACACATATTATTGTCTTCAATAAGATGCATCAGCAAGACAGTTACTGAAAACTATATTGATAACTTCAATGATGTTTGTGCTTTACACTTAAAACACTTACTTGTGATGCAGAAACAACTCTTGAAAGTGCATGCATCAAAAGCTGCTATTTTCTCCTGCAAGGCTACAACCATCAATCTAGAAAATACACAAAATTTATCCAATGCATAACAGTGCTCGAAATTAGCGGTCGTCCGGTCGTCCAAGACGACCAAAAAGTTTACCGGGCAACCAATTTTTAGTAAAATTAAGAGGCTGGTTGTCTGGGAAAAAAAAATGGGCAGCCCTGCCAAAAATAGAAAATTAACCACAAACAGCACCTGACCTCCGTGACGGTCTTGTTTTGTCAATGTCTGGTAGTGTGAAGTTAATAATAATTTACCTCAGCTAAGCGTTTTTCTGTGTTTTGGATATCTGTAAATTTTACAAAACATTGCCAGGTACGAAAATGTAAGAGACAAACACAAAGTTTCTTGTCTGGAGGCGATCAAGATCAAAGACGCCATTTTGAATATGCCACAACTTAACCCAGACTTCCACGAAAATCATTGCTGCACACTAAGAACTATGGGATTACTAATCCCATAGTTCTTAGTGTGCAGCAATGATTTTCGTGGAAGTCTGGGTTAAGCTTGACCGCCATGTGATTACATCTCAAGCTCTACACGGCGTGTAAATAAAGGTAGGTTTGTTACCGTAATTGTTCTCAAATTCTATATTTCGGTTTTGATTTTTTATGTCTTCAATTAGCAGAACAGAATACAAGTATTGTCTTTCACAGAGTGCAAATGTAGCGTTTTTTGACTGGTGTAAAGCCGCCTCCTCAAAAGAAAGCTAAATTGAGCGAGACGGATGCACGCTACGAGAAAGAAAAAAGAAAACGAGAACCACAGAAAACATGGAAAGACAAGCGACCTTGGTTGCAGTTCACACCAGATGGCACGATGATTTGCAGTTATTGAATTGATGCAAAAATTCCAGAAACCAAAACTGAAATTTTAGCGGGTTGTAAGTCAGCTCGTATTGAATTAAATTATTAATTAAATGCACTAAGAAGACAAAATTGGATGTTTTTTTGAGTAGTGCACTTAAATGTGTGGGTTTTTCTACCGGGCAACCAAGGCTTCATCAGGGCAACCAAATTCACGGCTTTGGTTGCCTGGCTTTTGAAATACAAATGTAGGGACAACCTGTATTTTTTTAAATTTCGAGCACTGCATAACATTTAAAATTGAAAGTCACTACTGAACAAAGTTATTTGCCAGTAACAAAATTGCACAATTCATGTAAGTGCATGTAAATAGTTACACACAATTAATTTGGAGTTTACATAATTATTATTTTAATTTAGTCAAAGAGGTTTGTGTAAAGGAAGCCTAATCACTGCTGTACATCCTTTACCCTTAGCGATCAGCAACCTTGTCTAGTAAGTAGTATTTAGTCTTAAGTACATCGAACTATTGAATAATCATGATCTTAACGCTGTGATAGCGATAGATCGATAGTGAAAATGAAATGTCGATAACAATCACGATAGTGTAGTGAGCTATTGATAGTTTTGATAGTTTCTACATGTATACTTCTAACAATTTAAATTCTTTAGATTTTTACCCATCTTTGATTCTCAAGGTCACAATAATGATGAAAAAGAAATTAAAAACAATCCACCTACTACACCTAGAATGTTTTAGCGTCTTGATTCTTGAACCGCTGCTATTAGGGTCACGGCATCCTCGTTCCCAGGGTCTACTCTAATGTTCCGGGAATGTTAGAGTGTTACAAAAGTTTCATTTTGTTTAACCACAAATTGTTTAAATTCTACTGCAGTGTTCCAGTTTTCATAAATCTACTACTAACAACACTAACAACAGTTGTGTCTGTTAAACATTTTGGTTTCTCAATAACTTTGATTAAGTTCCACTGCACTGTACAGTTGCACCTTTATTGACCACTACTTCTTAGTTATTTCTTAAAGTACAGTGTATAAGGCATTAAGTAAATACAGACATTCCTGAAAACTATTGCAATACTAATGCAATAGTACCTCTACTCTCGCAATATCCATGTGACCTACTGTACTTCAATACAATTGCAATAGTTAAAAAGCCCTCAGTAGTCACCCTTATTTATTCTTAAGTCATAATCCAAACTAAGGGTTCATTTTTTGGGACAATTCTGCCCATTCCTATTCTAGTTCAGGAATAAAAGTAATACACAGAATGAGGTTTTCCAAAAAACGTTTATTCTGAAAAAGTAACACTCTTGGTGGAAGTCACTGTAAGAAGAGCATGAGCACCTGAACCTGACTTCTGGTGCCACATCATAGGCTTGACTGACTCTGGATGATTTCCCACCAAAAGTTTTCCCAAAGAAACACATCATTCTGTGTAATATGAGTAAACCGTGTCTACTAATTCCGTCCAATCTGCTAACATGAGCAGAATGAATGTTCGATTCGAAAAAGGAATAGGTCCCTTGAAAAAACACATGATTACCATCTATTCTGAGCATAATTTCCTATTCCAGAATAGTCCCAAACTATGCGCCCTGAATGACTAGAAAATATTAATAGCAAGGGACAATTTTTATTTCCAGTGAGAAGTGAGGTATTAAAAACAGGTACATCTGTTACATGAAAGCTAAGTTGGTGTTCTCTGACAAGTGGAATAAGTAAGCTATATAATTTACAATTTCAGTGTCAAACAACTATTACCTTCTGTTACAAAGCACATCATAAACCTCAGACTTGAAGCCAATAGAGTGCACTTGTTCACCAGAAGCAAGAGACCATAAATTGACTGTGGAGAATGGCAAAGAGGGGCTAGAAAAAAAGGAACAAAATAAAACTAACATGACTTAACTCATGCATTTATTGGTTCCCACAGAGACCGCAATTTAAGAATTAAACTTGAAATTATATAAAAGCTAATTCAAAACACATAACCTTGCAGCATCGCATACAGCAAAGAGAGGTCTTGAATCTGCAAACTCATCCTTCATCTTTGCACCTATTATTTAAAGGGATCAAGAGAAATAATCAGATGAGTGCACATATCCCACTGAGTTGTCATTATAACATTGAGGAGGCCCTGCCAGGGGAGGGTCCCGTGTCGCTTGTCTGAATTTTAAAATCTCCCGTGTCGGTGTTTAAACTGCTAATTCTCGGCCTTGATGCCACTGTCGGAATTTTGCCAGGAATGATGTTGCCTGTCGGGATTTCATTTGCTGTGCTGTGGCTACTTTTTGGGTCATGTCACTTGTCAGAATTTACCCTGGCAGGGTGTCATTGAGGCCACAGCCTTGTTAGCTCAGTTGGTAAGAGGGATCAAATTCCAGGCTAAACCATAAACAATAGTATTGTAAGTAACCAACAAACTGTTCTGTAAAATTCTATAATAAACTGGTACAAAATATTTTGTACCAGTTCAATTTATTCAGTACCGGTACAAAAACAAATTGTACCAAGGTGCAAATTGAACTACAACACATATTTATTTATCATTTATTTATAAGCATTTTTTGTTTTGCCCATTCGATTGCTTTAGCAAACACAGAATTGGCTTAAAATAGGTTCTAAACTTTAGTCCAACAGATGAAAAACATCTAAAGTAAAATCTAGAACTAAGTAAACCATTACAGGAGGAATTTTACAATGTCATGGTAAAAGAAAAGGTATGACAAGACTAATTCAACTGGGGGACCAAATATTTTGTTTTGGCGCAAAATTGCACAATCAACTTTTTGTCCCGCACATTTTACCTTCAAAATAATGCACAATTTTAATTTTTTTCCTGCACCCTGTCAGAAGCCCTGTACATGTATATTACACATTTGCCAGTATTCAATAAGAAAAACCCTTCTAAAGTATTAGTTTTAAAAAATGCCCCTTCTAAAATATACATTATTTTGTATATAGAACATTCAGTAGAAGTCACAGGCTCCACATTTAATCACTTGTCAAAGCTGCTACACTGTAAGCTTGTCTGAAAAAATAATGTGCCAAGTGTTTGTTTCCAAGAGAAAAATACAGAACCTTCCATGGGAGTCTTGAGCATGCGTACAAGTCTTACAGGCCCTTGACGAAGAGACAGCACCTCCAGTGCTTCCCCTGTTGACTGAAGATGTTAACAAAGGAAGTAAAATTAGTATGGAGGGTTTATAGTGCCTCTTTAAAACCTTTGGCTGATTTAACATAATCCCAACACAAGAAATAATAATTCAAAAAGGCAATTACCCAAGGTTTTTTTAATTTTCCAAGGGTTAATAGGACAATTTGTGACTGTCATAATGATAAGACAGTATAAAGACCAGCCCTGGCAAAATGTTTTGTAGTAGTGGGCATCATAGCTGGAGTAGTAGATAGCAACTGCCAGTGACCCTTGCCTGCTATAGAACTCCCAGTGAAGTACAAGTGTGAAGTAAGGGGCAAATCCCAGTAATTTACTGTTGGTGGCAAAATTTGCCACGCTGCCAGCACATTTTGACAGGGCTGAAAGACAGTTTATAGTCTGATACATTGGCATTTAACCTTCTTTTGATTTGCAAATCTCTGTTAAAGGGTGACTTGGACAATAATAGTGCAATATCTTCTAAACAGAACTTTATTTCATTCCTAACTGACTCATGATGAGGGAATAATACTTACTGGGATGGTCCACACATGAAACCCATTTGTGTAACCAAGAATAAGCAGCAGAGGTAAAGTCACTCCTGATGAAACTTCTTCTTGATGGAGAGTGTTATCTAATGGGGGTACAATTAACATGTGTACAGGAATTGAATAAGAATGCTCTTAAGTATCAGCTTACATACAAGGTTTTGCTGGAAAGGCAATCAGCTGTCCTAAGGATGCCCTAAATTTTTTTGAGAAAAGTATGTGAAACTGCACCCAATTGTAAACTTTTTACACACCGTAACATCTATTAAAGCAGAGGGGATGAACTGGTGGATAATATTATTGTACCATCAGAGTAAATGACAAGGTAAATATTTAAGTTTACCACTACCCACTATCACTGTGAAGAAAAACTTAATTATATGCAACAGACCAACAGACAGGGACCATGGAGTGGAGAGGGGCTGGTAGGGCTATAGCCCTAACACTTTTTTTCGTGAATTGATTTTTTAGGGCTCCAGATGACATGGATAATGCATGAATTAATTTAGCCATACCATATTAAAATGGTCTCCGCTGTCCCTGATTGACAGTGCTAGCCCAATAATTTTAGTCACTTCATGTCTAACACATTGATGCAAGAAGTCCTGTTTCAAACCCAAGACAATGCTGAGTGGTAAAAAGCAAATACTATCTGGGATTTACCCAGCCAATCAGAACTTTCAAAAACCACTACTCATGAGTCTCGGTTACACTTAACCCTGGTTGTGCTTGATGGGTTAATGACGTTACAAAATAATCTTGGTTGATGCTAGTTTGATGTGGTCATAAAACGTTTGTCACACTGTTGGGCAAATATGCAGCAATTGACTGAAACCTTATGTAACGCTAGTTTTTACCACAGAAAGCAGTAATGTAATGGAGGTTATGGAACTCTTTTATTACAGCTATAAGATGCCAAACAACATGAAAGTGCCATAAACTACAGTACATGTATATGCATAGGGTAACTGTATTTTTCCTTACCATTGATGTCTGCCTCCTCAAACTTTACCCACAGCACTCTTTCTTTATCTTCCTGCTTCTGTCCTCCAGTTACAGCCTAAGCATCACATTAGAAAATTATTATGTGACAATGCAACAACATTTATAGTTATGTTTCATAGGCTGTTTTTGAAAATGCCGATCAGTATGACAAGAGTTCATCACAGCATAAAATATAATGACCTTCCTAACAGAAGCTAAAAAGGCACCATTTATCATTGACACAAAAATCATGTTCTTTGGAACACTGTATCAGCAAATTTCACACTCAATAAGCTTAATTTCAAGAGTTTTGAAGCCCTATAGCAAGCCACATATTTCTACATAAAGAAAAAAAATGCAACTTTTCCGAAAAACAAACAAACAAAAAAGCGCATCTAAAATAACAATTTCATAAATGATGTTATTTTAATGCTAATAATAATAACAATAATCTTCATATTATGTTATTACTTCCTTCACATTTTTCTCTGGAATACTTATTGTTAAAAAAGAATTGTGTGGCATGTAATGCCTAAATTCCTCCAATCTTGTATGCATTCCCTACAGCTGATTAAGTTAAAAAGCCAATCGGATGATAAAGTACAGTTGATTTGTTAATTGGCTTTAAGATTAGATTGGTAACAAAAATTTACAAACTAATTGTAAATTTGTGTCATATATAAGGAAAAGGGATAACATGAAAATTAGTTGTATCAAAAAATATATTTAGAAAGGAGTTATACAGAAACTAGTAAATTATGTCATATATATTGCCGGGCCAGAATTTTGGTGGAAACCTATGAGAAATTCAACACCAGGGAGCATGTTCAGGACAATTAATTTTGGTCACGCCGGTTAACAACCCCGTGATTGAGGCAAGGAAAAACTTGTTCAGTCGAAAAACGGTTGTTAGCAATTAGAGAAGATCGTTAACCGAGGGTTGTACTCACGTAAGGTTGGTCGAGTAGGGCATTTCACTAATCATTCACTATTTCCAGCTGTGTTTTGTTTTTACCCTACTAGAAAATTCAGAACAGGCACTGTATGCAGCAAAAAACTCTTCAAATATTATATATTATACTTGTTTCGCTAATTTAAAACAAAAAATAGTTTAGTCCCCTACCAGAATTATGATCCTACTGAAAAATAATGGAGCAACTTAACAGTTTTTGAAATTTATGGTTGACGAACAGAGGAAATACACAACTCTAAAATTTATATATTTACCACACCTAGCTGAACGTAGCTTTTGAGTACAGTCACGTAAGGACAATTTTTCCTCGCAATTTCCATTTGATTTACCAAACGGCGTGTGTTTTACTTTACATATAACATTATTTCGGATTCACAGACTAGTTATAAGCTCAAATACTACACAAATTGAAACTCCGACATCAAAAACGATAAAAATAACTGAGAATCGCTGACTACACAAGATGACGTTATGAAAAATTCGAACAAAAGCCCTTTACTTGCCTGTGGTACGACATCGTGTAGAAAGCTCACTACACTCTCTACGTACGACTTGTCGCTGAAAAATAACCAGATTGATCTCGTTAAAAGGCTGGAGCAGACTATACTCAAGATAACCAGTAGAAACATCTTGTAACAAGAAGGGTTAAAAACCTGATGGGTTGAGGTCGAACAACTAGGCCTCCCCGCGCGAAACTCTCCTGGCAGAAGACTCCACAGACATCGTTTGGAGCTATGAAAAGCTCTTCTAGATCTTCAGAAATGAAGATTAGTAAGCTGGGTAGCTTTATACTCGATTTCGTTCACATTTCCATCGCCTTTTTTTCATATCGTTCCTCGAAACATCGATTTTTTGACGATCAAAACTCTGTTTTGGCGCCTCGTTGCGTCAGAAAAAAAACATTGTTTATCTGGCCTCGTTCTCAGATTTGGAGAGAAACCTGGGTACAAAGAATAAATTTTGAGCAAAAATTGCCGAAGAAACGTCATCTTGACACTATCGAATTTTATTTGGTCATTTGCCATCGTTTTCTTCAGGTAAAAGTGTATTTGTTGATGAAAAATTATTAAGTCTGATGAACTAAGAGTATAAAAGAGTATAAAATAAAAATGAAACCGTATTTAGGTGTTCGCTACAGTCTCCAGATGAATCACGATTGCAGGGACCGCGCAGGGGGAGGGGCCGGGGACCATGCATCCCCCCCCCCCCACCCTTACTTTTTGTGGAAAAATAATAAATTAAGTAAGACATATCCAAAAAAAAGTACTTTCACGGAATAATAGTGCTTGGGTAAAGGTGGCGGACCTCGCGGGAAAACATCCAAATTAAGCCAGCCAGGATGAGACATAATGAAATTATATAAAACGTTCACTGGTTAATTTTTTTTTAAAGAACATGAGCTTTCGGCTGTCGATCTACAGCCTTCAAATATATGCAAGAAAAGGCGAGATAAAAATGATAAGAAGACAAAAGCAAGGTAAAAATGTATAAATTAAACAATTACTATTGTCTAAAAAGAATGCTGATGTTGCACTCGTTTGGCCGGGCCTTGAAATATATGCAAGAAAAGCCGAGATAAAAATGATAAGAAAACAAGCAAGGTAAAAATGTGTAAATTAAACAATTACTATTGTTTAAAAAGAATGCTGTACAGGCCCGGCCAAACGGATCCAACATGTTGATGTAACATCGTCCAACATTGTTGAATCCAACATGTTGAACTCGTTTCGTTCATGTTGGACGAAGTTTGATATCCATCAAACATCGTCTTCAACATCATCCAACATTTCTTTTCAGTTCTCAGGTGTGAACAACAATGTTGCATTCGTTTGGCCACTGTTTTCAACAATGTGGAACGCGCGCATACCCACTCAGCTGACTTTGCGGTATCTGTATTCATTGTTTATACTTGCTTCGCGCGTTGCCGCGAGAGTGTTCAATATACAGTAAAGCGAAAGAGCAAAGTTTTCAATCCCTCGACTAAGAGAGTACTAACACAAGCGATATCTCTTCAAAAAGAAAGCGAAAGGGAAAAGGAGTAGCTGAAACTAACTATAACACCAGCGAAAGCGAGAGGATTGTCTTACGCGGAGGTCGAAACACTTAAGCCTGGTTTTCACTAGCCTCCTACGCAGACGTTCTTTTGGGTCGTCACGCAATCTTTCGTTGGGGAGAAAAGATTGCGTGACGAGCCAAAAGAACGTCTGCTTAGGAGGCTAGGTTTTCACTAGCGACGCAAGCAGAAGCGTAAGCATAAACGCAAGCATTAAGTAGCTTATGCTAAGTGAAAACGAACACTACGAAAGCGAACGCGAGCATAAGCGCAAGCACAAGGAAAAGGAAACGTTTTGATCCTTGCGCTTGTGTTTGCGCTTATGCTTATGCTTGCGTTAAGCCCGTTTTCACAGTGAAATAAGCGCTCTTGTCCTTGAGTCGATAGTGAAAACCAGGCTTTATGTACAGTTATCCGTCTCGTAGCATTTTCTGGCCTAACAAAGACAATATGCACGGGTTCGTTTTCTAAGAAGTCTTGGTAACCCTTGAGACCAAGTGTTAAATCCAACATGTTGCATTCGTTTGGCCACCTCGTTGAACACTGCGCAACATCGGCCAACAATGTTCAGTTGGATTCAACAAATTTGTTGGATGATGTTGCACTCGTTTGGCCGGCCTTTAGAATTATTATCAGCATGCTTGTGACTGTTCCAAGGGCCCTGGATTGAAAAACTTAAATCCAGACACTGACTAAACTGGGTCAAAATCTCAAAGGAAAACGTTTCATAGTGCCTTTCTCAAATGGTAAAGAAAATCTCTGTTATTGAGCCATACCGAAACGTAGCATTCTCGTGGTTTTTTTGTGCGTGAATAGGCTGAGAAAATGGGTTCAATTTGTGTCAGTTGTGACATCACCGCTTGAGAACTCAGTCTAAAAGATTTTCGTGAAATTTAATGAAAGATATAATAGAACCAATTTGGCCTGAGCAAGCCAAAAAATAGTATCATCACGTAAAATCAAAGAAACCCACTGACAAGAAAAGCAGTGGTTTAACCGGTTTTAAAAGCCCTTTGACACGCGGCAAACGTATGTCTGACTCACATTCACTGGTATACCTTATTTACCCAGCACTAAATACCTCAGAACTGAGGGGTGGTCTTGACGGTAAATGTAAATGACCAGTGAAATTATTACGGCCGCTCTACAGTTTTCTCCCGTCTCCCGCACGGTCTCTTCACAGACTGAACTGAAAAATAACTTAATAAATCATGATTTTTTTTAGTTTTCAATTTTGATCCAGTGAAAACCCTAAAAGCTCTCTTAAGACCCCGCACTTTCTCCAATAAACGCCCTTGGAGATCAGACTGATTAAAATAGCACTACCTTCCCCCGGTTGAATTGGGCCTTTCTATTTCACACCGACCTTCTCTCCCGGGGATTTCTCTGCAAAAAATTAAATAAATAAATAAAAAATAAATAAAAAAAGCAAAAAGGAAATATCATACCAAAAATCCAAAAGATGTGGAGTTAACGATAAAAGTTTTAATTTTTCTGGTACGGGAAATTACACTGGAAGTTGTTTATTAAGCACTACTCCCCTCCCACAATGAGAGAGCCTGTCTGGCTGCCTACGCCGTTGTGAATGTGTTCTACCGGGCCCAGTTGTTCCACCGTAAAGGTAGACTAATGTTAATCTCCAATCGTTACTGATTTAACTGAAATCTAAGTTCACACTAACTCGTGGGATTAGCTTAAGCGTCCTTTGAACAACTTGCCCCTGATCTTCATCTCAGTAGATCATTGTTGCTTCAAGAAGTTCATTCTTGTTCAGTCTTTTTATTACTGAATTATTCGTTTGTTCTCAGCTTAATCACACCATAGTTAATCGAATCGCAGCAAAAAAAGCACTGCTCCCATTAAGTCAACTTGGCTCAATGATGTCTCAATAGTCTGTTCAAGGCTTTCAGGGTAGTTGGGATTACCGAACAAATCGGGGAGAGAGCAGAAAAAACGAGAAGGGACGTAGGGTAGGGGGCGAAGCGTTCACTCTGACTCTTTTTTTTTCTGCGTTCTCTCTTTAACGGACCTTCTAGAAATCAATCAATATTTCGCGTCAAATTTAGACGATCGGATAATCGGGCAATTCAGTTCTGTTCCATACAAGGGTGTTTGCTGGCGACAAACTGTTCTGTTTTTTAAACCAGTGGCGGATGAAACAAACTGCGAAAACTCGCCGTCCATGCTGAAAGCGATTCGTTGTCGAAACGATGCAAATGTCTCCACTTTGGAGAGCGTTTTCAAATGTAGGCGTTTTCGGATCGGTTTAGTGTGGACGCAAGCAGTGGCAAAACGCATCGAAATGTTTGTGTTTTCCAAGGAAAGCGTATTGGTGTGGACGGGCAAAAGTTCTCGAAATAGCACGAAACTCTAGGCAAGTGCAAATTGAGAACTTTTAAAATCATACCGGTACTTAAGAATTACAAATTTTACGAGAAGGTCGTGCGATTTTTAATCTATATTACAGAATTACAGAAAAAGCATTCCACAGAACCGATAATTAGTTTTGTGAGCCTTTTACACTGATATCACTCTTCAAAAGGTTCAAATTTCCTATGTTTGGCTGTGCTCACTCGTCATTGCTAAGGAAACGTATGTACCACTCTCGACCAATCAGAGTTGGGTAATTTTGTAAAAACTGATAAAAAAATCTGCCTTGTCTGGCATTTCCTATGGCCAGGCTAACTGCATTGTTTCGGTACAGTTTTGGTCTTCAAGCTTCTGAAAACTTGATTTTACTAATACTGCATAAACATGCAACTGGTTATTGCTGAAACATTCGAATATTAACTTGCAAATTTCTTACAGCCAAATTCGTTGCATCGCGCTGCGTGTTTTGAAAAATTTCGAAGGGATTGGTTTTTTTTTCTGTTCCACTAATGGGTCACCTTGCAGCTCTTATAAGGTCTCAACTGATTGGAGACCATGCACCTTTCAGGTGAGTCAAAAGAACAAACAACACAAACAATGGACTCCAGCCCTAAACTGAATAGGGCTGCAACACTATCCGCGCCACTGAAATTTAGAGCTTATATGATGGGCGAGGCTACAACCACCAATCATCCGATTGGGGGCGGCGTTATGCAAATTACTAAAGAGCTTAAGCAGTGGCAACGGCAACGAAAACGTCATTTCAAAATGTAATTTCTCGTTTTCGTAACTCTTGTTTAACTTGTAAAATGTGGGCGAACTATCCTGGAGTAAAATTAGCAAAAACCACGTTGAAGTTGGGAAAAAGAAAGAAGAGTTCACCGTCATACGTTCACGTTCTCCACAAAACCTAAAATTTGGTCATTTTTCGTTGTTGCTTTGCTGAGGACAGCAAAGAAATGTACCAAAATATAAAACGCACGTGCAGAGCGATTGTGTTTGCTCATTAAGCCCATTTTTTGTGACGTTCTCGTTGCCGTCGCCGTCGTCGTTGCTTATAAGCTCTCTAGCAGCCTAATCATAGCGCCTTGCGTTGTGATTTGCATAACCCCGCCCCACTCAGATGATTGGCAGAACAGAAAAACCCAAGATTTTTTCGAAAACGTGAAGCGCGATAGAACGAATTTGGCTGTGCCACTGTAAGATTTTTCTAACATGATGGGGAAAAATCTTTTGAGTGCCGCTGGGGCACAAATTTTGTTGATACGGGGAAGATTCTTTGGGAAATATAGCGACCTACAAGGAAATACAATGCTTAGCAAATCCGGCTGCAACATTTTAGGACTTTGCTGAAGACGAAAAATTCTAACTGCTGTGAAATGCCGGTCCATAGTTTGTTCATATAAGGTAAAAGATAGCGGCAAATGCAACAACTAGAACAAGCGTCCAGGGAATAATGACACCGACAAACAGTACTCCCTACGTACAGTGCTTCTTGTTCACTCGCCTCTCCAGCGTTCTCTACCTCGAACCTTTCCAGTTCTTCTATAATTGTGTCCATATTTGGCCTCATCCAACGGGCTCTCCTCGCACAGCTTCTCGAGAGGGCTCCAAACACCCTGTCATCAATCTGGGATATCTGCCTGTCACGCTGGTTTGGGTCTGGCATTTGCCTGATCCACATTTCACAGAGAAGAACACCATAACTGAACACATCAACCTGACGACAACAACAGAAAAGTAACTATGTTTCAGTTTGTGCCACAGAGGAACACATTTACACTGCATGAATTTTAAGCTTGGTATGCAAATTGCTTTTTCAGTTTCTTCCAGTCCGCAACAATAAATCAATCAATCAATCTTTATTTATTCACAAAGTCGTATCAAAATATAGCATGGTCTTCTTAAGAGTCATGAGAAAAATAAACTAAATCTAAAATACATCAATGACCAGGTTATTCGACTAAGAGAGTGAAATGCAATAAGAACTTTTATTATATGACTGGCTCTTTCAGCGGTCAAGATGAATCAATTCTCCTGCTGTGATTGGCTACCTGCGAGGTCAAGATGGAGCCATCTTGACCGCTCGGGAAAACCCCTTTTTCCCGCGTTTTACTATCTTTTAATTGCGTCCTTTGAGTTATACAATAAATCCTTTATTGACCACGCTTGTTCGGTCAAGATGGCGGGATATTGGTCTCGTTCTTTTTTCGCGTGTTTATGGACCTCGACTTCGTCTCGGTCCATAAACGCGCAAAAAAAGAACTTGGCCAATATCCCGCCATCTTGACCTCACGCTTGGCCAATAATCCATATATATAAGGTTAGAAGCGCATTGAAAAACATTAAGAACTTATATACAGTTGGAAGCCCATAGAAAAACTTAAAAAGGAGAGTGAACTTGGTTCTTTATTAGGCGTTCTTGCCAGAACCCTGAGCAATCATAACCAGTCACAATCAAAATCGCCCTAGAAATAAGTAGCACCATTAATTCTAGTAAACAACGAACATTTAAATTAAAGTTTATCACTTGCTTCGTACAGACCGAAATTGGACTCCGCTCAATCTTACTACGATTGTAAATTCCCACTGCATGTTACTGGTGCCTGGAGTACTTTGCAGAAATGGGTATTTACTAACCTTGCAGCTAATTTTACGATCCGGGTCTTTAGTTATGGACTCTGGTGCACTGTATATGAAACTCCCACAATTTATATCACTCTGCCGTACAAAGTTAGCACTTCCATAATCAGACAGTTTGGCTCTCCACTGGTTACGCCGTTGCCACAGCAACACATTACTACTACTGACGTCATTATGGATGATGGGTGTGGGTTCAGTGTGGTGCAGATAATTCAGTGCTCGGGCTACGTCGAGAGAAAAGACCAGTACTTCTTCTGCGGCTGGGAGTGGATAGGGTCCATTAGACTCCGTGGGGTAAAGCCTTTGCCTTAGGCTGCAGTCCATCATCTCCGTTATTAACAACGGCCGATCATCGAGAGTAGCCCCAATAAACTCAGCAGATAATAAATAAACAGCAGCAGACATGGATGACGGCACTGTGAAGCAATTTCTATTTCTCGCTGAAACAGACGCCTGTTATGATGAGACATAATTAATTCGTGTAGTTGTTTCACGGCGACGTCGCAGCCATGATATTTTCCCCGAAAGACATTTCCCCAGGCTCCGCTACCGAGTAACTGATCAGTGATTTGAATGTCATTCCTATTTACGACCCATCCACG
The DNA here is from genome assembly GCA_016490735.1 of Pachyseris speciosa. Classification (NCBI taxonomy): domain Eukaryota; kingdom Metazoa; phylum Cnidaria; class Anthozoa; order Scleractinia; family Pachyseridae; genus Pachyseris; species Pachyseris speciosa. Next base: position 221,096 of record JAEMWC010000584.1, on the reverse strand, counting down.
CTGATAGCTAGCAAGAGTTCTTTCTTTGCCTGTCTCACACGGTTGTTGATCTCTTTGTTTTTCCATTTCTGCACTCTGTTCTCGCTTCTTTGCTTTCAAATGACTTTGCAGTTCATGACTGGTGACTCGTTGCTGACATTCTTCGTGTAACGTCCGTTGCAGTTCAGCAACGTGCTGCTGCAGAGTTTCTATATCACTGTCTTTTCCTTGTACCAACTCCTCTTTCATTCTCAGTTGCCTTTCAAGTTCAGCAATTTGTTGTTCATTCTGTCTCAATCGCTCCTCTTGTCCTTGTGATTCAGCCAATTGTCCTCTCATTTCCTCTTTCATTAATCTCAGCTCTCCTTGCAATGCAGTAACTTGTCCATGTAACGTGAGATTATCATTGCTTTTTTCTTGCAACAATTCCGTCCAAAGTTCTCCTATCAATTTCTCTTCTTTTTTCTTAGCCCTCAACTCACTTTTTAGATCAATTATTCGTTTGATCAACTGTTCTCTTTTGTTGGTGGGTTGTTCACCTGGCACTGTTATGTCTTTCTCTTCTGCTCTCAACTGACGTTTTTGTGGCTTGCTTACGCTTTGCTGCTCTACTCTTAGTTCACTTGGGCCGTTTCCTCGAAATTGACCTTGCCAGGAAATAAAAATGTTATATTTCATTCATTCATTCATTCATTCATTCATTTTCTCGTTCGTTCGTTCATCCATTCATTGTTTAATTCATTCATTCATTCATTCGCTCGTTCGTTCCTGCGTTCGTTTGTTTGTTCATTCATTCATTCATTCATTTAGTCCGTTCCATAAGACCGAAGTGAAAGAAAGAAATTAAATATATTATTTATTTCGAAAAACTAAAGCAAACACCAAGGAGCACATTAACGTCTCATCCGGAAGTCCAACAGAGTACAAGTTAAGGTTCGGTGTTCAATTGGGTGTTATAATTACTTATGTCCAAGCCATTGTGTGGCTATGTAGTGAAGTGTCCTTAGGCGGCCGCTCTTCTCGGCGACTGCCACTGTTTCAAAATACCGCCAATCGTTTTTCCAGCCCTCCATTATTTCCGTCGAGGGGAGACAACAACAACAATAACAACAACAATACTTTTTTACTCAAAACACTTAAAGACATATTTACATAGCAAGTGACAAAACAGTTGCTTAAAAAATAGATATGCTTGAAGTTGAGCCAGGAGGATAATAGAACCTTGCGGTTTTCGAGTTGTTCTCCTGCCTTTTAAGTGAGATGAGTAAACAAAGTGCGAACACAAGGAGACAGACCGAACCATATGAGCAGTGGATATTCCGCAAAGGAGTTGAATGTATTGTTAAGTGAAGGCCGTTTAGGGCCAGCGCGATTGCTTAATTTGCCTTGTTACCAGCAATAACATGGTAAAAATCGAGCTTGGGTCTGAAAATCTCTTTAGTCTGTAGTTATTCGACTATTGTGCAGAGAAGAATTACTCAGTTATTGCTCTTTTAAACTGAGAAAGTTCTGAAAATGTGAGCTGTACTTCTCCTTAAGTTCATCCCTCTAACCGTTTTGGGCCAACTTTCCAATAATCCTAACGCCAAGAGCACGATCCATGTTTTACTTGTTTCTTTTATTACAAAATGGAATGGAGCAATCCTAAAAATGATGAGTTGTAACTCACCTGTGATGTCACTTTCTTGAATTTTCTGCCGTGTTTGGCGCTGACAGTCGATAGAAACATCTGCGAAGAAAAAATTTACACCATCTTTGAGGTGGTTCAGAAAGGTTTTCAGTACTTTAAAGCACTTTTATGTTGGTGCACCAATGCCACCACTCTTCATTAGTCAGGAGGATAGTAATAGTTTCAAACAAATTTCCAATTATTGCTGAGCATAGTATGATCGCTTTCCTTGACATAATAGGTTACCATAACAACAGGATGGCCTTCAATTTTGAAAATTTATGATGACTCTGCAGTCCTTCCAAAGAATGTTGTAAAATTAAAAAAAAAAACATACCGAACACTTAACAAACTGGTCACAGTTCGAATTTTGACTTGAAAGATGGTTTACTTTTGCTTCAGTTGTTAACCTTCATAGAGCGGTTTTTCTGAATTGAGTGTAGTAAAACCGAAACCAAAACAATTACTCCAGCCAATTACAACAGGCCGAAACAGTGTAATGAGCCAATCAGAATTCGAAGCAATTACACGAAACAGGTGCAAAGCGCGGGAAAATGCGTCACGTCACGATTGGTTCTATTCTAGTTTTGATACTCAATGAAAACTACTCTATTAAGAAAATTTATGACAATAACGTTCTCGTCAATGTTTCAGTTTGGATTAGCCGGTCCATCAAATTAATGCGCTCCCTTGCTGTATTACAATAAAATTCACTGTTATTTAGTTGAACTATTCAAGGCTAATACTTGCATTTCAAATAGAGGGAAAAGGAGGCGAATGTTTAATTTTTTAATCATGAGCATTTAACGGATAAACGCAGTAACGATCTGTTCATATAGTAAAGGTGTTGGTTTCTAAAGAAACTGTGGTTCTGCGTTTGTGGGGATGTGTGAAATGTACGAATTAGCCAGAATAGTCCAAATGTAAACAGACGTAGCGAATTTCAATCATTATAATGCAGGGATTGCATTAATTTGATGGTTCATTCCCTCTGACGAAGGGTTAAGGCTTGAAAACGACAGCACTCAAGTCTATTTACGATGGCCAATTTACCTTTTCAGCTCTGTTTATATAGTTATTATTCCTAAAGATCGTACCACCTTTCAATAAATGTGAATTATCGCGAAAATTCACATGTAACACAGTTTTGCAACTTTGAGCGGTATATAAACAACTCAGGCCCGGCCAGGGGTTTTGGGTATACGGTATCTAGGGCCATTTTAATTCAGGTATATGGTATTTTTATGTTACAATTCGGGTATAAAGTATTTGATTCTTCCTAAATTTTAGGTATTCGGTACACAACCATGAATTAAATGCTTCAAGATTATTATAGGTATTAAGTATCGCACGTTTTACAATTTTAAGGTATATTGGTATCTTACGAGGAAAAAACTGGGTATATTGGTATCCCACAACTCCCCGTCCCCCCCCCCCCCCCGGACGGGCCAGACAACTTAGCATTAAAAGTTAACATTCATACCGTGAATCATGTTGACTGTCTTCCCAACAAGTTCTTTGCTTTGTTCCTTCCAACAGTACTCTCTCTTGTACGAAATGCGCAGTTCTTCAGCTTCCTTCAGTCGCCTTTTCCTGTCTTTGACTGAGATGCTTTTGATTTTACTAGCCCACACTTGGGCGTCATTTGAATCAACCACAAAAAATGATCCAAATGGCACCCTACTCAGAGCTTCTCCAAATCCCGAGTTTTGACTCACGAGGACGGGCAGACCAGCGGATAATGCTTCGAGACCTGTAAGTCCAAACCCCTCTGTTCGAGAAGGCATTACTGCCAAATCAACCTCACAGAACACTCTTTTGAAATCCTCTAGGTTTGTGATAAATCCCCTCACCGTTAGTCTCTCAGCGGGGATGCCATGTTCTAGAAAACGATTCGTTAGTACTTCGTGCTTTTCCTTTTCGTCAGCTGCACCAACGAAAACAAGAAGAGTATTACTTAATAAAGAAACAGCTTTTGCTGCAATGTCAAAGCCTTTTAATTCAAAATCTTCCTCGTTTCCCCGTCCAAACAGAAGCACTCGGAATTTTCCCTCCTTATCAAGTTTCTGTTCAACATCAGAAAGTTCACTGAAGATTCCGGGGGTAAAATTAAAGACCTTTTCATAGTTCTTGCACGAGCAAAGATATGACCGAAACGTCTCGTGCAACTTTGGTCCAATAGTCACGACGGCATCGGCTAGCTCGCTAAGTTCAACCTCGATCTGATGCTTTTTTTCACCGCTTGAAACTGGATTTGGGTATTTCTTATGCATTGCAAGTTCTTCTGGGGCAGTATGAACAACTTGCAGCCATTTACAACCACGAGACCTCCTTATTACTGCCGCTTGAGGACCAAGTTTTACCCCATGACCAACAACTACGTCAATCGGCAAGTCGTCTGGGGAAAGCAAAGCCACTGCAACTCATTCATACCTGGAACCCTCTTTGCTTCACGAAGATCAATGTCGTGATTAAGAGCTGCTCTCTTTTCCTCGCCATTGCATTGTGGGACGAAGAAAGTGACCTGCACCTGGGGACACTTTGCCAAGTTTATGGCCAGCTCTCTGTTGATTGTAGACAGGCCTCCTTTACTTGACCCCCATTCAGACCCCAGTATAAGAAGATGAATTCGATGAGGCCCGGCATGTTCTCGTGAGTCCATGGAACTGGATGCCATCTTTTAAGATCCTGAATCCGGCAAAAATATTTTTAAATATAGATCTGCAAGAGGTGCTGATCATTTTCTGGGTTTGCGAGTGAGACTGTCGCGTGAGTATTTTGCGGAAAATGTTTTTGGAAATTGTGGCAAATTATGAAATGAGGAGTCCTATCAAAATTTTGGTTTATAGGAAAATCGGGGATAAGATCGAAATTTTGGTCTTGGAAACCACTGAATACAGTTGCAAGATACAACCAGACAAATAAATAAACAAGATCTGATATACAGCTAGTATTATTGAAAAAAAGCCTGATCGTAGGTTATGACTGCCATACAGGTCAAGCGACACTCCTCACCCCGATATTCTTATATTCCCCATCCCCTCCCCCGCTGGATAATTAACAATGTTATTCCAGCCTTTGTATTCAAACTAACACGTTTGATTCAGCTCAAAGCCAAAGTGAAGCATAAGTAATCGATACGCTCTACTGGGCAAGATCAAGTGTGGGATAAACACTGCAGTATGAGACACATGCACGCACTATGTTCTTTCGATTGCTTCATCCCAATTCTCGTATGGTTAAAGATGAAGAAATGAAACGTTTAAATTAAAGGGACTGCACTCCACTGAATGTTGCCAGGCTCCTGGTGTTGCTGAGGATCCCAGCAACAACGTGGTACCCGGATTAATGCTTTTTGTTGTTTTGTATCTCATGCGCGTTGCTAGGTGAAATTGAAAGTGAAACTACAGACTTCCGGGTCAGTTTTCTCTCATAACACCGGCAATGCTGCGGGGAAATCACTGCTGGCTTCACTGTGATTCCAGCGATTTCTAGAGGTCTATGAAGTGACCACTGATCTGGCGTACATCACATACCTCTGCATCTCGGTCCATGTCTGCTGCAAAGTTTGCCCTAGATCAACAGACGCGGTCAAGAAGCCACATCACTCCGCCGACCCAAAATAATTTCTACTTGGAGTATTGTCCTTGTGCACAGCCCTCTTGTCTTTCCTTATATTTGCGTCTAAGAGACGTTTGTGAGCAGGCTTAAATGAACATATCACTTGTATCCGAACACTGGGCTGGCATGCGCAATTTACGTCTTGAGTTCTTTCCTCAGTGTTTAAATGTTCCAGTATAAAGGAATTTTTGTCATCTTATAGCTGTAAATAAACTTACCTTCTTTTCTCTGGTTTGATAGCTTCCTAGTCTTCTGAGTAGCATTAAAGAATTGACTTCCGTCCTTCAGTTGATTTTTTCCTAGCGCTGCAGGTTGCCGAACGGATCGACCGCTTTCTACCCAGATTAGGAGTTGGTGTGATCGATATGTTTAGTGATTGTAATCACTGAACCCGTCGCTGTCTTCTTCGGATCCATGAATAAATACTGAACTGCAGGCTTTTCAGCTTACAGAGTGGCACACAACTTGTCGTAACTTAAAAAATAGTTGGTTTAAGGCTTATTGATAAGGTGTATTTCCTTGAGATTCCTTCGCGTTTCCGCGAATTTCGATGCACTTTGCATGTGAGCGCGGCGTGATAGTTTCAAAGGTTTCATGGTCTTTTGATTACTTGACGTCATCTTTATTTATTCAACAGGTTTTGTTTGCTATAATTATTTGAGGGTTTAACCCAAATTCTTTTACTCCTCCTACTCCGATACGGGGGGTGAGCTCTTTAGTTTAGACCACAATGGTCCGAGACCTTAAGCAGGGTGGACGGTTAATCACGGAAGGAGAACGGGGTGACAACAAATTTTAGCACAACGGCCCGACTTGAAGATCGAAATACACCAATCACCGACTCTCGTCTCGCACCCCATGTTAGAACAATATGATATTACCTGATGGAAATTGGCGTGAGATATGGTTCGGCCGCCCGAAAACCTTATCACACATACAAACAACGTTATAATTTCTCTCTCTCTCTTTTTTCCCTTTCTAGTTAGCCTGCGTCGCAGACGTAAACTAACCCCGGTTAGTAAAGTCTGTGAAGCGCGCGCAGCGCCAAATTCTTCGTTCCGTACCAAAATTTGAGTACGAGTTATGATTGGCTCGTCAACAAAAGCCTTTTGTTGACGAGCCAATCATAACTCGGACTCAAATTTTGGTACGGAATGAAGAATTTGGTGCTGCTTCGCAGACGTTACTAACCGGGGTTAGTTAACGTCTACTACGCAGGCTGTTTCTAGTAGGCACTTTCTATTTTTTAATTATTGTAAGTTTTATAGAACAAGTAATACTTCATAAGTCAGTGTAAAGTATTATTAGTAGTAACGGTAAGTACAACGTAATTAATGGTTGAGTGAAGAAACTTTAGAAGTCATCAATTTAAGGTTGTGCGCACCTCGATTGACTGATCTATTGTTTGTGTCCCTGGGCAGGTCCTTTGAGAAACTGGGGTGCAGAGTGTCACGAAACTTCGGGCGCCTAAGAATTTCTTATCCAACTGAATGAAAAATTTATCGCCTTCTTACTTTTGTTTTTCTCGGAATTTGTAAATTGATTTCAGTGTTACAAACTTTCAAACCTGTTGGGAGTTTACGATCATCAAGTATGAATACATTAGTCATACCTCGATCAAGGGGGATCGTGCTTTTTCTGTTTCCGCCCCTAAGTTCTGGAATAATCTCCCAGAGCACATTAAATGAAGTTTAAGTCGTAGTTCTGTCTAAGTGTTATTTTTATTCAAAGTTCTGGTTGTATTACTTTCCATTTGTGCGATGTTGTCACTTAGTTGCTTTTTATTTTAACGTTTTAAATCTTGTATGGTAAACGAGCCTTAGAGCTTTAGGATTGAGCGCTATTATTATTGTTATTATTATTATTATTATTATTATTATTATTATTATTATTAACTAGAATTAAGTGGGATGGTAGTTTGAAGTATCTAGACTCCAGGGGACATTTTTGGCTTTCACTTCAAAGTGCTTTCCCCCCCCCCCCCCCCCCCTCTCTCTCTCTCTCTCTCTCTCTCTCTCTCTCTCTCTCTCTCTCTCTCTTTTTTTCAGTGATTAGACCAGTTAATATTTAATATTGGACCAGTTTATTATCAAGGTACTCAAAGCGAGAGAATTTAAACAAAAGAACATTAGACGATATTCTCTTTATTCTCTCATGATTGGAAAGTACAATTATACCACTTACTTCTGTGCAATCACAATGGTATCATTGTATTAGCTTTCCCTGCGAAGTTGCTTACTTTTTCATGGACGTCACATATCCAACGAAATCGTGCGGAATATCGCCTGATACGTCAAAGTCGTAAATTTGAGCAGGATAATGGTTTTAGTATACAAAACTTGATAGCAAAGCACACTTAACTGAATTTACAGCAGAAAAGCAGAAAAAAGTTACAGTATATCGCAGGACATGCGTCGAGTACGTACGATTTGATGTCCCAACATGTACACAGTTTAATAGTTAAAACTGAAAGGCAAATACAACCGCAAAAATAAGAGACTATGAGTATTATGTATATGAAAGTGTTTGTTAGTTCCATGTGGTACTAGGTAATATCAATTTGCAACCGATCGAATGCGTTTAAAAGCCTACACATGATTGTGGGCAAGGAAACCTTTGACGCCGATTGAGACGCTACTGCATTTGCTTACGATCACTAGGTAACCAATTGCAACACTGATTAAGTACAACGGTTGTCATTCAACACTGCCTGGACCCTCGACTGTCGTAGACGATTAAAACATGTTCCAAAACCATCATATGTGCCACGCACGTATCGTAATTTGCAATGTCGGTTTCTTTGCCGTTTATTGCCCTACGTATTTAAACAAGCCTTGGCTTGGAATTCGCGTGATTGAAATACTTTTCATTTATTAACCTAAGCTTGTCATCGGTTTCTCCTGTATAACAGAGTCGTACCGTCCGCTTTATTGTTCACTCTTTCGGAATCTTCTGAAACGTAGTTTCCCACCCCTTTTTTCTTTTGTTCAGTAGTTTTTAAATGTACAATGTGATGTTTTCACGCTTTGCTGATTATATGCAGTTTCTAAGAATGTAGCAGTTTTACTTTATTGACGGTTGTAAGATTTGTTGTTTTGGTGCAGAGTACCTCAGGCCTCGCGCTGAATGACCAGTCCTATTAAATAGAGTTACCTACTGACCTCTTGCTTTGACTTTAATACTAGTTACGTAATGTTTTTCAACTTTAGTAATATTACTTGTATTTTCTTTGTATGCAAGGGAACCTCTAGGTGAGTGTGAATATCACAAAAATGCGAGTCACACCACGCGAAAGGTTGGGATAAAGATTTTGAACTATGCTCTTTTCTTATGTACAATCAATGTGGCCTAAGCCCAGTGGCGAATGGGAAAGTTGGATGGTAAATACCGGCGAAACTACAACTGCTTTCCTGCATTCTTAATCACTGTGTTTTGTGTGGCATGGGGTCAATATAAGATCAAATTAAAGAGATGTCTAACTCAGTTGAAAAGTGTTCATTTTCCTGTGGAATCATGCCGGTTATTAATTTTACATTTTACAATCAACACAAACCTGGAAACAGGCTGGGAACAACTGTATCGGCATTTTTGGCACGTATGGTAAATAAATAAACAAATAAATCACTTTATTTGAGTGTGAATGTATTTAGTACACACGATGCTAATTGGGGACATTAGCCAGATAGAATTGGAATCTGGAAATGTTGGTTTTCGAGGAGATGGGAAAACCGGGGCACCCGGAGAAAAACCTCTCGGAACAAGGACGAGAACCAACAAGAAACTCAACCCACGTATGTTAAGTGGTGGCAATAAAATAACCATAGTGGGCGAAAGTTTAACATTTGCAATAAATTACTTTTGTTCAAGAGGTTCTAACTTGCATCTCACGTGGAAGGGCTTCATTATAAACGTTATAGAGTGTGTTGACTTGACGTCACGGCGGCCATGATGGAGGAGAAAAAACAAACACGGGAAACGGGGCCATGTTGGAGGAGAAAAGGATTCTTTTAGGAACTGAACTCTATTTTTACAATGGGGCTGCTGGTCACGTGAGCGAACACTCTCTAAGGCCATTCCTTTACATTAGCTCCACGCATGTCTTCTTCGTCGAGCGATCCCAGGTTGTTGTACTTCTGGAGACTCCAGTTCTTCAATGATTGTGTCCATATTTGGCCTCAGCCAAGAGCTATCAAGTACGCAGCGCTCAACGAGGTTTTGATATCTGCATTCCCTCATCTGCATAATTTGCCCCCAACGCCGTTCTTTATCAGGTTCTTGTCTGATACACATTTCACTGAGGAGAACTCCAAAACTGTAAACATCGACCTAACAAGAACAACAACAGCATTGGGAGAGGTCACAAAACGCTCTTTTCCCAGAGTATAAAGTTATTAGCATTAGTAACATATTGCCAGCATTATTAAGTAATTATTTGATGGAAGCATAATCTGCAAGCAGGATCACTTGCACGTTGTTAGACCATCTTTGTGGCAAAGTCGCCATCTGTGATCCCTGGAGGGAAATGTGAGTGCATGCAAGTTCGCACATGAATGATACTCGCGCCGTAAGAAACTCACTTGATGAGCCTGCATGCAGACAGTGGACCTCAAAGACTTCATGACCTACAATGGAATTATTAAAAGACTTACGGAAATTGGCCTAAGCCATCGACATGAAATGTATAGGACAGAAATTTAAAATGTTTTTCGGCTAAAAATCTTTAACTCCTCTTAAGCGTTGAAAATGAAAATTACTTTCGACACTCAACTGAAAACCGGCCTATTTTATCATATTTAACCAACCTTTATGCTAATTGGTCGACCTGGATCTTCTCTTGTGGACTCTGGTGCACAGTAGCTCACTGCACCTGCATAATTAATGTTGCTCTGGCGCACATAATTTGCAGTGCCATAATCAGACAATTTGGCTTGCCATTGGTTACACTGTCGCCGTAGCAACACATTAGCACTACTGACGTCGTGATGGATGATAGGCACGGGTTTTAACTGGTGCAGATAATTGAGCGCTCGGGCTACATCCAAAGAAATAACAGCCACGTCTTCCGCTGTTATCTGCGGGTCATCAGGTCTGTTGCTCTGTCTCGGAAATAGCCGTTCTCGTAGAGTGAACTCCATCAACTCCGTTACTATAGATGGCGGTTCATTATCAGCAGTTGTTACAATAAACTGCAGCAGACAAGGATGGCGACATTTTGAAGCAATGTTTACTTCTCGGTCAAACACACGCCTGTTACGATCAGTCATAATTACGCTGTGCATTTTTTTCACTTCGACCTCGCAGCTATGAAGTTTCCCTCGGAAAAACAACTCCCCACGCTCCTCGCCCGAGCTCCTGATCTTGAATGATTTGAATGTCTTCGCGATTAATGACCCAGTCGCGAGAAGGATCCCTGCTTTGCTGAAGTTCACTTAGTTGATCTCTCAGCCTTCTAAGCTCTTGATTGTTTGATCTCAACTCACTCTCCAGTTTCCGAACTCTTCGTCGCTCTGGTTGCTCTACACCAACTGAGTTCAGCCTGCTCACACAGTGACCCATTCTAATCACTCTGCTTGTTTCTAATTAGCTTGAGCAGTTTAGAAAAGAGGTGCTGTTTCGTCCTTATTTCAACCTGTAATAAATTGCACTTCTTTAATCATTTATAAATTCGTCAATCTTATATAAAATATAATATACGAAATAAAATTACGAAGTAGAGAAGGAAAGGAGAAAAAAAATGAAGAAGGAAGGAAGCTCGGTGGGTAGGTGGAAGTTAAGTGGTCAGTCAAGGTCAACGTCATTTAATGTAGGGACGTAGTTCCGGGTGAGGTAGTCTATCTCATCTGATGGTTAAATGCTCGGAGATACTAGCTGCATAAGCTACTCTAAAATCCGAGGGTAAATAAAGTATAATGTATGTATAAGTATAAAGCATAATGTATGTATGCATGTCACTTGAGGACCACACTCATTAGGAATATCGAGCCTTATAATACATTAAATATGAGACTGATCATCGCAGTTATGAACACTACTTAAACAGTAGTGAAAATAAAGCCTCAAAAAATTCAGGCTTGTACGGGATTCGAACACACGATCTCTGCGATACCGGTGCAGCGCTCTACCGACTGAGCTAACAAGCCATCTGGTAGCAATTTAACACCTCGAAACAATAAAAGCACACTGCCTTCGGCATCGTGCTTTCATTTGTTTCTCGGTGTTTGGAACCTCTGATGAAACACTCGCACTCGTTTTTGATATATCATGTCAAATCTATGTTAAGCGACGCAAAAACGGTTTTTAGGTTAAGTCCCGCCTTAATTGGCCACTGTATGCAAACAGAAGGTCACTGGACCATTATGTAAAACGATCTTTTGAAATATAGTTGTTCAAAACGGTGTTTAGGTTAAGTCCCGCCTTAATTGGCCACTGTATGTAAACAGAAGGTCACTGAACCGTTATGTAAAACGGTCTTTTGAAATATAGCTGTTCAAAACGGTGTTTAGGTTAAGTCCCGCCTTAATTGACCACTGTCTGCAAACAGAAGGTCACTGAACCGTTATGTGAAACGGTCTTTTGAAATATAGCTGTTTCCTCGTCAACCTACTTTCCAACTACTATACTTTTCAACCTACTCTCCAACTACTATACCGAGGTTTTCGCCGTCATTTTGGCTGTCGCTAGTCCTCTCCTGAAAGAACACTGGTGGCGCATTCTCTCCTGGCTGCCTTCCGTGTCACTAAGTTATGGGAACTTTGAAATAATCACACTGAAGTGTGTTTTAATCACCCCTTGCCCTGTAAACAGTACATTGAAAAGGGCGACTTAATCTCGATACGATGGTAAAAGATACATGTTTCTATATTTGGGATAGATTACAGCGAAAAATAGCTTGTATAGAAAGCAATCGACACTGGGATAATGTACACTGATAGTAAACTCTAAACGGTTAAAGAACGGCTATTCGATCCTGGAACGAATTGATTCCCGGTGAGAAACTGAGTACACATCACAGCCTTATAGTTGAAACCACGCGATACAAGACAGAACAAACAAAGAAACAAACCTGTTGTGCAGCAATGAATCAAACCAGAATAGCAAGTGATATCGAAGAGTTACTAATCCGACAAAGCTAAAGGCAAGGCAACACGCTATGTAGGAAGCCTTTGACGTCAACGGCCTACTAAGGATGCAAATGGCTGTGCAGGGATGAAGTGACGTTGCACAATCGCTATGCAATTAGGTGTTGGCTGTCGACGAAGCATAACGAGAATTGAGAAACTGAAAATATAAGCTGTCCTGGCACAAGAGAAATAGGCACAGAATACGTGTGAAAGGGATAACCACTTCCGAGGTGGGATATTTCTAGCACCTTTGGTGCTTCAAAAATAATAAGGTTCTACTTAACAATGTGTTGGTGAAGAAGCGTACTAGCGTTAATGTCACGTTGCCGGTCAAGTGAATAACTCCACTTCCTCATGTGACATAATATGTTATATAACATAGCTGGTAAATTTGTGTAGTCAAATTCAATTGCGCAAGCTTGCTTCGTATTCCTTTATAACAACTAAAGAAAAGCGAGCGCTCTGATCGGTCAATTAACCATTTACTATTTGCCCATGGGTCAGTGAACGCTGCTGATGATAGCTGACGTGTGCGCTAATGTTTATAAACTAAAATTTCGCCAAGAACTTTCTCTACGATGTTTATGATGTTATGGATGCACTTGGGAGGTATGCTAAGCACTCAAGAAGCAAGAGTCGCTCTCGGGTACGTTTCTCTCGTGCTTAGCACCCCCCTGCGTGAATCCATAACTCAATAGTGCATGCGATCCGTTTACCATTTGTTAAATTGTGCACGCTGATGACGTAGCAGAAGGAATTTCCCTTTATACAATTTTTAAACTACCGCGTCAAAAAAGGTTCCACTTTACAATGTGTTGGTGAAGAAGCGTACTATCATTAATGTGACGTTGCTGGTCAAGTGAATAACTCCACTTCCTCACGTGACATAATATGTTATATAACATAGCTGGTAAATATTTTCGTGTGTGTGTGTGTGTGTGTGCGTGCGTGCGTGCGTGCGTGTTTGTGTGTGAGCTTATTAAACTATTGCGTCGAAAATGTTATAAAACAATTGGTTGATGCAGCGGCTGTGCGGTCATCGAGGTATGAAGCTCTTGGGATGTTTGGAGAGCACTCAAGAAGCTAGAGTTGCGCTCGGCTACGTCTCGCGAACAACTCTTGCACATCTTCGGCGTGCTCTCCAAACATCTCGCGTGCTTCATACCTCGATATTTCCAAGGAAGGTTTTTTGACTTGAACTCCACTCGTACTGATTCTACTGGAAATAAAAATTCAGCTTCGTATTTTCTGTTAAAAGTTTGGTCTAATGCCCATCAGCTAGGTGAATAGGCCATTTCATTATTATTTTTGGTCTCTTTTTCAAAGCGAGGACTTGTGCTCATCCTTTCATATGAAAATAAGTTTTCATTCGCATGAAAATTAAACTCATTTTAATACGAATGATTGAGCACCAGGCCTTTTGAAAAAGACGCCAGAGGTAATTCGGAAACGGCCTCTTGACGGCACTATGTTTGGAAAATGAACTGAAACCTCTGAAAAATTCGTCTTTCCTAGTTACCCTAACCCAGCCCAAACAGATTCCGAACAAAAACCCTAATCATATCAGTTGGTAGTACAGAGATCCCACCCACCAAAACATCTGAAACAGATTTATTACCCAAAATAACTTTTAACGATTAGTAACTAAGAAAAATATGAGAAAAAGTGAGACGTAATGAGCACGCGCGCATTTTACAATGAAGACTACCACCAAACTAACTATACAAATATTGCGCCATATTTATACTCGTTTTGCGTGATAGAATTTGAACAGTTCTACATGGTGTTGGATGATTGCTACGCAGCGAAGTTTAGCAGGATATTAATCCCGCTCATTCAACAAATTTAAATAGCTGGTTTGTAGCTCGAATCTTGGACGCATCTCCTCGATCGTTTTCATGTCCAGCCAAACGAAGAGGGAAGCTGCAAACGATGTCGTCTCTTAATCTTCTTGCTTGTCTAGTTCTCCCTTGAGGAAAATTTCTTCGTCCGCCATAATCAACGCCGTGCAGAATTTAGTGGCTGAGAATTAGTCAACCCGAAACAAAGCTTTTAAACTTCGCATAAATTACCTAATGCGGACGCGCATATTAATTAAACAACAGTACTAGTGAAGCGTTAGGCGTCTTAAATACCGACAACGTTGACACCTCTCGCAGTGAGCTACTTCACATGAGGGGCGCAAGACGAATTATAACCCAGTAAATTGCCCTCAGGTTGTATATGAAAGTGTTTGTCAGTAGAAGATAACGTCTATTTGTAACTAACCAAAGTCGTTTAAAAAACTGTAGATCACTACTTGTTAGTTTTTGAGACACCGTATGGAAATGAGATCTCAATGCACTGTAGTGCGGGTTTGCAGTATTTACAGAGTGAACCAAGCTGTTACAACACCAAGCGTATAAAACTTACAAGCACCTCCCAAAGGACCTTAAAGGCCGATTTGGACGTTTGCTTACGATTACCGTATCCATCTTCAGTGAAATGTAGGATGCCACGCATTATCGTCATTCAACATCGCCTAGGCCCTTGACTGTCATAGACGACATTTTACGAGTCGTGTACGACGAGTCGTACGAAAAAGTCGTATCGTAGTTTGCAATTTCAGTTTCCCGTTTATTGTGTTGCGTATTCAAACGAGCCTTGACTTGGAATTTGTGCATTAGAAACGCTCAGGCTCATTTATAAACCTAAGCTTGGCGTCATTTTTTTCCTTATAACAAACTCGCACTGTCTACACCGTCCTTTAGATTCTCAGGAAAAGCTTTTCATTTCAATGTTTTTGGAATCTTCTTAAACCGATTTCTTATCCAAGAACAACTCTACGTACATACTTTATTCGTCCCAAAAGGGCTTTACAGAATAAATGTACAATTAAATGAAAAAGTCTAACACAAACAGAAACTATGTACAAGTGATATAAAAACAAGTCAAAATAGCAATAAATTAAGCCAGGTTAAAGTGTGCAGTTAGGACTCTAAAAATTGTAAAAGTAAATCTTTCTTTGGACAGCGTTTGAAGTCTTTTAGCATGGGTTTCAACTTATAAGCATTTTCTAATGAGTTCCAAAGTTTAACGGTCCGTAAATAAAAGGTTCTTTGTCCTGTTGCAGTTCTATACAGGGGAATATGCAACGTCTGGGCCATTCCTCGTTGTGAGCTTAATGATCTAGCTCTTTGGATATATTTACAAAATACATGTACATGCAGCTAGTATTTACTAGTTTTTTTGGTAGTTTTTAAATTTACGATCACTTTGTTGATTATGTTGAGTGTTTTCAACAGTGTATCTAGTTTTACTTTATCTTCTTTTTTTCTCATTCCAGCCAATTGCAAGTAAATAAGGCAAAGAGCAACACCAGACTGCTTACACAGCTCGAGTATCTTTGGAATAGAACATGGCCGTCGTTGAGATGGCCGAGTGAACTCGCGAGATGTTCTTCCACCTTCTACCGAAGGAGTTGCTGATAGTCTAGTCACCATACTGGACGAAAAGTTTAACGAAATTGCATTTGTTTTTACATTTGTAATAACTAAAGTTTCTTTTGTTCAAGGATTTCAACTTGAATCACACGGGGAGGGACTTCATTGTAAACGCTGGGGCGGCCTTCCCTTTAACGATTAGTTCCACGCAGACCTCCTTGTTCGATCCACATCAAGTTGTTCTACCACTGGCAACTCTAGTTCATCAATGATTGTGTCCATATTTGGCCTCAGTCACGGGTTTCTTTCTACATAGTGTCTGGTGCGGTTTCGAGACTTGCCTCTCTCCATCTGTATAATTTGCACCAGACTCAGATGTTCTGGATCTGGTTCTTGTCTGATACACATTTCACAGAGGAGAGCTCCAAAACTGTACACATCGACCTAACAACAAAAACAGCATTGGGAGTAGTCATAAAATGCTCTCAATTTCCTTGATAAATTTGTTAGCATTTGTAACATATTGACCGCATTATTTAGCGATTATTTACTGAAAGCATAATCTGAATCACTTTCGGAGTCACGCTTTGTGATCCCAGAAGGCGAATGTGGGTACATACCAACTGGAAAATGAATCACATTGAGAAAGCCCACTTGATGAGTCTGTTTGCAGACAGCGGGCCACTACAATGAATTCATACCGCACAATGGTTATTAAATGAATTAAGGAAATTCGCCAGTCTTTGCATTTCACGCTGTTAATGAGGCGACTAAATTTCGTGCTTGCTGGAAAGATGTTGCCACAGCAATCTGTCAAAAGCGTTTCTCTATTCTTAAACTATTTCTCAATAAGAACAACATTGCAATTCCAGCAACCATCAACAATTACAAGTACTTTTAATCGTTAATATAACATAGAAAAAAATGTGAACCTAGCTAGAAAAATGCTGCAACGTTAGTGTTGGTTTAATAAATAAATAATAGGTTAACTGTTTGTTTGGGGAAAAATCTTCTGAGTACTGCAGGGGCATAATAGGGCCGTTTATACGAGAGAAAATAAGCCAAGGCTTATTCTGGTCACGGCTTACATAAGACGCGAACACCCCGTATAAATGGTACAAAATCTACTTTCAAGGCTTTCTCAAGCTGCGGCTTATCCTGGCCTAAGAGTTTTTACTCTTATAAATAGTTCCTTTCACGTATTATGTAAGTCGCGGCATATTTCCTCTCGTGTACACGGCCCCGATTGTGTTGGTACGGGAAGATCCTTTGGGAAATACAGCGACCTACAAGGAAATACAATGTTTAGTGAATCCAGCTATAACATTTTAGGACGTTGCTGAAGACGAAAATTTCTAACTGTGGTGAAATGTCGGTCCTTAGTTTGTTCACATGAGGTAAAAGATAGTGGCAAATGCAACAACTAGAACAAGCGTCCAGGGAATACACCGACAAACTGTACTCCATGTACTTTTTGTTCATTCGCCTCTCCAGCGTACTCTACCTGGGACCTTTCCAGTTCCTCTATAATTGTGTCCATATTTGGCCTCATCCAAGGATCTCTCCTCACACAGCTTCTCGAGAGGGCTCCAAACATCCTGTCATCAATTTGGGATATCTGCCTGTCAAGCTGGTTTAATTTGGGTCTGGCATTTGCTTGATCTACATTTTACAGAGAAGAACACCATAACTGAACACATTAACCTGACGACAACAATAGAAAAGTAACTATGTTTCATTGTGTGCAACAGAGGAACACCTTTACACTGCATGAATTTTAAACTTGGTATGCAAATTGCTTTTTCAGTTTCATCCAGTCCGCAGCAATCAATCAATCTTTATTTATTTATTTATATTCACGAATTCGTATCGAAATATAACATGGTCCTCCTAAAAGTCATGAGAAAATTCAACTAAACCTAAAATACATCAATAACCAGGTTATTTGACAAAGAGAGTGAAATGCAATAAGAACTTATATACGGTTAGAGGCGCATAGAAGAACATTAAGAACTTATATACAGTTGAAAGCCCATAGAAAAACTTAAAAAGGAGAGAGAAGTTGGTTCTTTTATTAGGCGTTCTTGCCAGAACCCCGAGCAATCATAACCAGTCACAATCACAATCGCCCTGGAAATAAGTAGCACCATTAATTCCAGTAAACAACGAACGTTTAAATTAACGTTTATTACTCGCTCCGTACAGACCGAAATTGGACTCCACTCAGTCTTATTACGATTGTAAATTCCCACTGTTACTGGTACTTGGAGTACTTTGCAGAAATGGGTATTTTTAACCTTGCAGCTAATTTTACGATTCGGGTCTTTAGTTATGGACTCTTATGCACTTTATATGAAACTCCCAAAATTTATATCACTCTGCTGTACAAAGTTAGCACTGCCATAATCAGACAGTTTGGCTCTCCACTGGTTACCCCGTTGCCACAGCAACACATTACTACTACTGACGTCATTATGGATGATAGGTGTGGGCTCAGTGTGGTGCAGATAATTCAGTGCTCGAGCTACGTCGAGAGAAAAGGTCAGTACTTCTCCTGCGGCGGGAATTGGATAGTGTCCATTAGACTCAGTGGGGTAAACCCTTTGCTTTAGACTGCAGTCCATCATCTCCGTTATAAACAACGGCCGATCATTGAGAGTAGCACTAATAAACTGCAGCATGCAAGGATGGCGGCACTGTGAAACAATTTCTATTTCTCGCTGAAACAGACGCCTATCATGATGAGACATAATTAATTCGTGGAGTTGTTTCACGGCGACGTCGCAGCCATGATATTTTCCCCGAAAGACAATTCCCCAGGCTCCGCAACCGAGTAACTGATTAGTGATTTGAATTTTATTCCTATTTATGACTCATCCACGCTGATAGCTACAAGAGTTCTTTCTTTGTCTTTCTCACATGGTTTTTGTTCTCTCTGTTGTTCCATTGCAACACTTTTTTCTCTCTTCATTGCTTTCAAATGACTTTGCAGCTCATGAATGGCAACTCGTTGTTGACGCTCTCTTAGTAACTTTCGTTTTAGTTCAGCAACTTGCTGTTGCAAGTTTCTGTATCACTGTCTTTTATTTGCAATTCTCGACGCAAATTCATCAAACGCTCTTCGAACATTTTCACCAACTCCTCTTTCATTCTCAGTTGCCTTTCAAGATCAGAAATTTGTTGTTCTTTCTGTCTCATTCGCTCCTCTTGTCCTTGTGAATCAGCTAATTGTCCGCTCATTTCCTCTCATTAATCTTAGCTCTCCTCAGTTGCAATGCATACATGCTTTCCAACGCAACAGCGTGCAGTTGGAAAGCATTTTCATTACGGTTCATAGCATTTGTTATCACTTGCTGTGATAATCTTTTGTTCTTCTTCTTTTCACTATTGTTTCTTTCGTATCGATTATACAATTACGTTTCAAGATATGTTAATGAGTTACATTGGTATATAACTAGTGGTTCTAGTTCATTCAGGCCTCTCGCCTTCTGGACAGCCATCGGTTTTGGTAACCAAACTTTCAGTTTCAGGATTGTCTTTATTCGATTAAAAGCTCTTTCCCACGAAGCTTTTATACGTTGCATTCGGTCGAGGACTACGTTTTCCAGCGGTTTTTTTTTTGTCCCGTTGGGTTTTTATCCCTCTGGTTTTTTCCTAGCGGTCAGCGTATTACGATTTTGTATTTTGTATTTTTTCCTAGGTTTTCTTTCTTGACTGATAACTTTCTTCTTGTCATAATCTATTTCATTATGATCTTTTCGGATGTGACTTTTAAGTATGTACTTTACTCATGTCTTCCTGAGAATTATGAATTAAAAATGCTGCTGCTGGTTTTCTGCTGTCCACCAGGCACCCAGCACGGTCACACTCCACATTGTCGTCGTGTCCTTCTTTCTAGTGCTTCTTTGCGCGTTGCGTAGGGTAGGAATGAAGTAACTTGTCCACGTAACGTGAAATTATCATTGCTTTTTCCCTGCAAAAATTCCATCAAAAGTTGTCCCATCAATTTCTTTTCTTTTCTCTTTGCCCTCAACTCACTTTTTAGATCGATTATTCGTTTGATAAACTGTTCTCTTTTGTTGGTGGGTGTTACGAGTTCGAATGTCGTTAGAGGAATGTAGGTTGAAGTCCAGCAGAACGCAGGGATGGCGGAATAGCAACAAGGAGATTTATTCCACAAGAACGTAGTGATTGCTGTTTAAGACACTTTTACACACTCACAGCTCTTCCAGGCTTGAGTGTTAAAACACGACCTCTGTCAAACAACTCACAGCTCTTCCCGGCTTGAGAGTTGAAACGCGACCTCCGTCACACTTGAATAAACACGGCCTCACCGCTTGTAAACACTACTCGATCAATCGATACTCTAAATCTCTAGCTCGGTGGCTAATGTACCTTTTACATAAAATTCTAGAACCTTCTTAAATAGGCTAAAATTAGTAGCATTACAACATTGACGAAAACTGCTGATTCATGCTGACGTGATGTAAAGATATGCCTAATTCATATTCGAGAATATTCTAGACACGCAAGAATGTTCTAGACAGTCACGCAACGCCTAAAAGCAATTTTTTATAAATAACATATCCCCCTTTCAAGAAGAAATTTCTTAAATTTCTCATTAACAATAAAAATTGCTAACTGAGGGTTAGTCCAATATCTCGGAACTCATACTCCAATCCGACTCAGGTAATCCGCTCCAACATTCTCTGAGCCTTTGATGGCTTCAACTCGGAAGTCATAACTTTGTTAAAACATGGCCCAGCGCATAAGACGTCCATTTGCAAACTTCGCACTGTTCATGTACTTTAACGGTTCATGATCCGCCTGTAGAACGAAGGAAACTCCATACAAGTACAGCTGAAATCTTTTGATTCCCCACACTACTGCCAAGCACTCCTTCTCAATCGTAGAGTAGTTCCTCTCTGCACTTGACAATTTTTTGCTTGCATAACAAACGGCGAACAGCTTTTCGTCATGTTTCTGCATCAGAACTGCACCAATTCCATCGTTCGACGCATCTGTACGTAAGAAATAGGTCTTCTCTGAGTCTGGGAGACGAAGAATTGGTTCACTCGTCAAATGAGACTTAATGGTCTGAAAGGCTCTCTCTCCCACTCAACTTTAGTTGGTTGACCTTTACGCGTCAGATCAGATAGAGGTACGGCGATAGCAGCAAAATTGGGGATGAAATCTCTGTAGTATCCCGCTAAACCAATAAACGAACGGACTTGCTTCTTGGTACTTGGCCTTGGCGCATTCTTAATCTTCTCGACGTTGTCCTCGTGTAGACCAAGCAGTCCTTCCTCCAGGCGATGACCTAAGAAATCGACACTACTGACTCCAAAAATACACTTAGTGGGTCTTATGGTCATCCCGGCTTTTAATAAGCGCGCAAACAGCTCACGAAGTGCCTTGATATGTTCTTCCCAGGTGTGGGTATGGACCAATATATCATCCCAGTAGAAGTCCACATTATCCAGATCTTCTATCAGTTTCTTCATACCCCGCTTTAGGGTTGCGGCTGAACTGATCATTCCGAAAGGCATCTTTAGGAACTCGTATGATCCATCAGGTGTCACAAATGCCGTCTTCGGTATATCTTCTTCGGGAATTGTAATCAGCCAGTACCCTTTACTGAGATCAATCTTTGTAAAGAACTTATCACCACTTAGCTTCTGGAACAGGTGTTCAGCGGTCGGCATAGGTTCAGGATCAATTACAGTGAACTTGTTCAATTTTCTATAGTCCAGACAGACCCGATTGGTGTCGTCTTTCTTCTTCACCACCACAACAGAAGACGCATAGGGCGAACTTGATTCTCTAATAATTCCCATCTGGGTCATATCAGCAATATCCTTCTTCAGTGACAGTTCAGTTTAGTTCAGTTCAGTTCTTAATTTTTCTAATTAGTATTTTTTTTTTTTTTTACAAATTCGACATGCCCACAGGTAGCTGATGCTAGTCTAGGTGGGTCATGTTTTAACTAAAGAGAGTAGGTAGACAAGTTTACAGGAATCAGGAAGATAAATGTACAAGTGTATAAATTATAAAATTAAGTTTGTGAGTTAATTAGTACCATATGAAGAGAAAGCGCTATTAGATATCTTATTTTTACAAAAATACTTAATAGATCTAAATCTGCAATACAATTAGGACGATACTTATTATTCTGAAAACGCAACAAAATTTTGAGAAAACTTGACCTTTTGTATGTTGTTTCGTATATTTCGAGGTCAGAATATCGAAAAGTGTTTTTTTTTTTAATTTTTCTTTTAAAGTCATATTTTGAAAGATTTCTTAATGTAAGAGGCATCTCGTTCCAAATTGTTGTTCCAATTCTAGAAAACGAGTTTAGTTGAACAGAGAGTCTAGAGCTTTGTGTGTAAAAGTTGTTCGAAGCAGAGGATCGGGTATTATAAGAGTGAATATTAGAAATGTCTTGAAACAGGTCTCGAATATTTCTAGGTGCATTTCTGTGTCTAATGTCAAACATCAAGTTAGCTGTAAGTTTATAATAAGAAAATTGTAGAGGTAAGACGCCGGCATCGGAAAGAATTGCATGCTGATTGTAGTCAGAAAAATAAATAAAGCGGGGTGCACGTTTTTGCAGCTTGAGAAGCTTATCAAGATATGATTTACATGCTTGGCCCCAAGCTATCAGACCATAGCTTAAATAAGGTGCAATAAGGGATCGATAGATATTTCTAATAGTGTGTTTTGGAACAAAATGTCGTAGTTTAGATATTAAACCTATGGTTCGGCTAATTTTAATTGATATATGATCAATATGGTGTTTCCAAGATAAATTATTATCAATTAGGATCCCTAGATATTTTACGAACTCCATGCACTCTAAAGCTACATTTTTATTTTGCTCGTTATCAAACATCATAATTTTAGGTTGGTAGGTAAGTTTCTTTGAGAAGGAGAAAATATGACGAAGTTTATATATATATATATATATATATATATATATATATATATATATATATATATATATATATATATTCAGAGTCAATTTATTTGCCGTCAGCCAATCATACAGTTTGCATAGTTCCTGGTTTACAATTAACTCCAGTGACCTAAGATTTTTGTCAGCATATAGAATATTCGCGTCGTCAGCAAACAGGAAAAACTTAAGCTTTTCAGAAGATTCTTGAATATCGTTAATATAGATTAGATTATAGATTATAGATTAGATTATAGTGACTCTCTCATGCTGTAAGGTACTGGATATGGTCTCGAGCGAACTGGCTCATCTGAAGTAAGTTTGATGTGATGCTGGGCGAGGTCTGTGGTACCAGGTACTTCAGTAAACAAACTTGAAAACTGCTCAGCTAGGTCCATGAACTCAGAGCGCTGATCTTCTAAAAGGTTTGATCCAGTTGTAACATCCCGAACAGACTCCTTGGCAACATATCCACCTATCTCTAAGAAATCGCCATTATCTTCTTCTGCTTCTTCTTCTTTAATTTCACGTTGGGCATCCTCCTTCATAAGAGTATTTTCTTCTATCACAGCCACTGCTCCTTCTAACGTAACCTCTTCTCTTTCAAAGTACTTCTTAAGTAAGTTCGCGTGGTAAATTTCTCTTTTCCTTTCACTCCAACTTTGTAGTCGTTAAGGCCAACTACTGAGCTCACTTCAAAAGGACCATTCCACTGCATGAGCAATTTGTTATGATCAGTTGGTAGTATAACAAGGACTTTTCCTCCTGGGTAAAATTTTCTGACTCTGGTCTTGCGATCGTAATAGTGCTTTCCTTTCTCTTGAGCCTTCTGCAACTGACTATGAGCAAGTTTAAGGGTTTCCTCAAGCTTCTCACGCAGCTCAAAAACGTACTAGAAGCTGTTCTTCACTTCCGGTTCCTCTACTTCTTTTGTCCAAAGTTCCTTGAGAATAGTCATTGGACCTCTAACAGATCTTCCATACAACAGCTAAAACGGCGAAAAACAAGTGGACTCTTGGGGAACCTCGCGATAAGCAAACAACAGGAGGTTGATGTAGCGATGCCACTGTCTTGGTTGTTCGCTACACAGTCTCTTCAACATGAGTTTCATAGTTCCGTTTAACTTCTCTGTTAAACCATTACACATGGGGTGGTAGGGGGTGGTTGTAATCTGCTTGGTGCTAAGCAGTCGTGTCACTTCCCTCATGCAATCGGAGACGAACTGTGTGCCAAGATCACTTTTTATTTCTTCAGGTACTCCCAATCGACTAAGGATGTTTACTAATGCCTCCGCAACAGTTTCCGTATCGATATTCTTCAAAGGTACAGCTTAAGGGTAGCGCGTAGCAAAATCATCTACTATTAAACTCTACCTGTGTCCTTCTTCACTTAGGGGACTGATGGGTTCGACCAGGTCAATGGCTACTCTTTTAAGTGGCTTATCAATTAAAGGTATCTTCTGTAGTGGCACCTTTGGAACAGATCCCTTGTTTACGGTTTTCTGGCAAACATCACAGGACTTGCAAAAGCGTGTTACATCACCTTGAATTCCAGGCCAATAAAAAGCGCTCTCAATCTTGTCAGTCGTCTTCTTGATACCCAAATGACCTCCCATTAAAGATCCATGGGCCAGTTCCATTATTCGGGGTCTCAATTGCACAGGAACCATAACTTGCTTCACAGGCTTATCACCATTCACGAAGGGATGTTTATAAATGCGGTACAATATTCCACACCTTGCTTCAAAAGAAATCACTAGTACATCATTTCGGTCCCAATACTTTCGCAAACTTTCATCTTCACACTGCATCTGTTTAAGCTTCTCTTTATCTGCGATAGGGCTCTCTCGGCTACTCGGTACTTTTAAAGGATTTACTTCTCCTTCTTTCTTGGCTTGGCTCCTCGTAGTTACAGCACATACTTCCAGCCAAGTTGAGTCTGGGTCTTCAGCAGGTCTTACTCCAGGAACATTACCGATTATTAGATTATAAATGGCATCAGGGAGACATTGTACTTCCACTTGACCCTTGAGGTAAGGTGTGTCAACAGAAATTCTTGCAATGAGTACCTTTCTTGCTGTATTGTCGATTAGCAACATGACGTTGAAATCACCAGTAAACTGATCCTCGGACACAAGATCGTTCTTGACTACTATTCCACTGCAGCCAGTATCTCTCAGGACATCGATAGTCCTATTTCCAATTCTACCCTTTACAACAGGCATTTTGCTTCTAACTCCGGTTAAAGGTTCAACATAGGCACTGCTCAACAGCGACCGAATCTTCTTGCCACATGCTGGCAACAGTTGATCATCTTTAATACAGGACTTGACCTCTTCTTTAGCTTCTGTAGGTGTACGTTCAGGTGGCTGAACTAAACAACCGGCACTCACTTGATTGCGTTGCACAGGAACACCATCCTTGTTCTGACCTTCAGGCTTTCGTCTAGCTGATCGACAGTATCTGGATTCATGCCCTTGCTTACCGCACACATAACACTTGTTGATCTGAGACGGGCAGTTGACAGTCTTGTGTCCACGAGCGTTGCATTTGAAGCACACCACTGTTGCCGAATCATTCTGTTGATTCTTTACGTCATCCTTCTGAGTCGGTACTACAGGCTTTTTACTTGCGGGGCTAAACAAATGCTTTCCGTGGGCTTCCAAGTACTGGTCAGCGATCTTTGCAATCTCAGCTAAAGTTTCAGGTGCCCTCTCTCGGAGGTGAATGGCCAAATCTTTAGGACAGGAATCAATAAACTGTTCTTTCACAATTAAGTCCTTTAGGCCCTCAAAGTTTCGCTCTGTCTTTGAAAGCTCTAGCCATCGTAGCAGGTATCTGTCCAGTCACACAATAAACTGATCAGGACTTTCATCAACTTCCGGTCTAGATGCTCTGAATTTACGACGATAGCCGTCTTCTGTGAGATCATATCTCTTCATTAACGCAATCTTGACTCTGTCATAATCGCTAGCTGCTTCCTCGAATAAACGTGAATACACTTCGAGTGCTCGCCCAGACAACAGAGCACTGAGCTTCGATGCCCACCTTGTTTTATGCCACTTGGCTGAAGCTGCAAATCTCTCAAACCTTTGCAAGTATGTATCCAAATCATCTTTACCATCGACAAATGCTGGAAGTATCGGTGCTTTAGCTCTGTCATCTCTTTCTGCGGGGCGACCATCAGCATTCATTGCTGCTAACCTAGCAAGTTCTAACTCGTGCTCTCTCCTCGCGGCTTCTACGACCTCCTTTTGTCTCAACACCTCTGGTTCCTGTTGTAATTTCCTAATTTCTCTTTCCTGGTGTCTTGCCTCTCTCTCTTCGTCTTGACGTCTACGTCTTTCTTCTCTATCTTCTTCCTCGCGTCTACGTCTCTCCTCTTTCTCTTCCTCCTCACGCTTACGTTTTTCTTCTTTCTCTTCCTCCTCGCGCTTACGTTTTTCTTCTTTCTCTCCCTCTGCAAGCTTCTCGTCTTTTTCGATTCTCCATTGCTCCTCTTCTAACTTTTGTTGTTGTTGCACAAATTCAAGCAGCTCTTCTCCTTCGAGGCCAAACTCTTTACCAAATTGAATACATTTCTCCATTTTACAGCGTTAAAATTCCACGGCTCCTCCACTCGCTAACACCTTTTTCACGCCGCTACTTCTTTCCAAGTGCGATCCTTTCCTGGTTACAGCAGACAGCAAAACAGTTCGTGAATTCCTCTCTCCCGGACAGGCCCCCAATGTTACGAGTTCAAATGTGGTTAGAGGAATGTAGGTTGAAGTCCAGCAGAACGCAGGGATGGCGGAACAGCAACAAGGAGATTTATTCCACAAGAACGTAGTGATTGCTGTTTAAGACACTTTTACACACTCACAGCTCTTCCGGCCTGAGAGTTAAAACACGACCTCTGTCAAACAACTCACAGCTTTTCCCGGCTTGAGAGTTAAAACGCGACCTCCGTCACACTTGAATAAACACGGCCTCACCGCTTGAAAACACTACTCGATCAATCGATACTCTAAATCTCTAGCTCGGTGGCTAATGTACCTTTTACATAAAATTCTAGAACCTTCTTAAATAGGCTAAAATTGGTAGCATTACAACATTGACGAAAACTGCTGATTCATGCTGACGTGATGTAAAGATATGCCTAATTAGTATTCGAGAATATTCTAGACACGCAAGAATGTTCTAGACAGTCACGCAACGCCTAAAAGCAATTTTTTATACATAACAGTGGGTTGTTCACCTGGCACTGCTATGTCTTTCCCTTTTGCTCTTAACTGACGTTTTTGTGGCCTGCTGACTCTTTGCTGCTCTACTCCTAGATCACTTGGGTCGTTTCCTCGAAATTGACCTTGCCAGGAAATAAAAATGTATATTTTATTTATTCATTCATTTTCTCATTCGTTCATTCATTCATTCATTCGTTCGTTCGTTCGTTCGTTCGTTCGTTCATTCATTCATTCAAGACATTCATTTCGAATTCTCAATCATTGATTGATTTAGTACGTTCCATAAGACTGAACTGAAAGAAAGAAATTAAATATATCATTTATTTCGATAAACTAAAGCAAACACAATTTGAAATTAAAACTATGACACCAAGGAGCACATTAACCTCTCACTGAAGTCCAACAGAGTACAAGTTAAAAGGTTCGGTGTTCAATTGGGTGTTATAATTACTCATGTCAAAGTCAGTGGGTGAATATGTGGTGGAGTGTCCTTTGGCGGCCGTTCTTCTCGGGGACTGCCACTGTTTCAAAATACCACCAATCGATTTTCCAGCCGTCCATTATTTCCGTCGAGGGGAGGCAATTGCCGCCTTAAGTAAAGACCGTTCAGGGCCAGCGCGATTGCTTAATTTGCCTTGTTACCAGTATTAAAATGGTAAAAATCGGGCTTGGGTCTAAAAATCTATTTCGTCTGTGGTTATCCGACTATTGTGCAGAGAAGAATTACTCAGTTATTGCTTTTTTAAACTGAAAATGTGAGCTGTACTTGTCCCAGTTAAGTTCATCCTTCTAGCCGTTTTGGGCCAACTTTCCAATCCCAAGAGCACGATCCTTATTTTACCTGTTTCTTTTATTACGAACTGGATCGAGCAATCCTACAAATGATTAGTTGTAACTCACCTGTAATGTCACTTTCTTGAGTTTTCTGCCGTGTTTGGCCCTGACAGTCGATAGAAACATCTGCGAAGAAAAAATTTACTCTGTCGTTGGGGTGGCTCAGAAAGGTTTTCAGTACTTTGCAGCACTTCTATTTCGGTGCACCAATGCCACCACCCTTAACTGGTCAGGAGGATAGTAATAGTTTCAAACAGATTTCCAATGATTGGTGATCGCTTTTCTTGGCATAATAGGTTACCATAGCGACAGAAAGCCCTTCAATTTTTAAAATTAATGGTGGCTCTGCATTCCTTCCAAAGAATGTTGTAAAATTTTCCAGAAACATACCGAACACTAAACGTACTGGTGACAGTTTAAAAGAGGGTTTACTTTTGCTTTGGTAACCTTCATAGAGCGGTTTTCAATTGAGTGTAGTAAAACCGAAACGAAAGCAATTACACCAGCCTAATCACAACTGCAGACCGAAACAATGTAATGAGCCAATCAGAATTCGAAGCAATTCCATGTACAAAGCGCGGGAAAATGCGCGCGTGTAAGTCACGATTGGCTTTGGTTTTGCCTCTCATTGGTTGAGAACTTGCTAGCCAATCACAGAGCAAAGCAGTGCCGTTAACGGCAAAGTAAAGGCGAATTACTTTCGATACTCAATTGAAAACCACACTATCAAGAAAATGACAATAACTTTTTCGTCAATGTTTGGATCAATCGATAAA
>JAEMWC010000584.1:137500-185000 GCA_016490735.1 Pachyseris speciosa | reverse complement strand
TGGTTGGTGATCATTGGGTCTTGGGCTGGTTTGGGATCTCAGCCTTGGCATCACGTGTTTGGCTAATACATTAGAATATTTTTTACAACACGCTAAGAGCATAAGGTAAGTGATCATCTGGCTTACATTATATCTACTTTTGGGATAAAGAGGTACAAAAATCGGTATTTTACGGAACATTTCTCTCGATCACTTGAGTCCAGCCAAGAACAGCCATTTCAAAATAGAGAGAATGTATGAGATCAATTAGCGTGCGTGACGTCACGCAGTT
Source organism: Pachyseris speciosa (assembly GCA_016490735.1). Lineage (NCBI taxonomy): Eukaryota > Metazoa > Cnidaria > Anthozoa > Scleractinia > Pachyseridae > Pachyseris > Pachyseris speciosa. Next base: position 184,729 of record JAEMWC010000584.1, on the reverse strand, counting down.
CGGATTGTCTGCCTGTGCTTAAAATCAGTCCAGACAATGACTAATATTGGGTCAAAATATAAAAGGAAAACGTTCCATAGTGCCTTTCTCAAATAGTAATGGAAATCTGTGTTCATAAAGCTATACCAAACGTTGTATTCTCGAGGTCTTAATGTGCGTAAATACGCTGAGAAAGGTTCAATTTGTGTCACCACGGCTTGAGAAATCTGCAGTGAAATTTGATGAAAGTTATACTGGAATCAATTTAGTCTGAGCAAGACAAAAGATAGTCTCGTCACGTAAAATCAAACGAATTCTATCGACAAGAAAAGCCGGTTTTACTGGTTTTTGGCATATTTTGAAATAGAAATTTCCTACCCCCAGCGTGGGATAATGGGATATCAAAGTCTGTAGTTAGACCTTCCCACATTGTCCCATTCTCTCAATTCGCCCTCAAATAGTTTTTCTTAAGGCTGGACCAAGAATTGAAAGCAAACCGAAGAGGATACAGCCAATGGCGAGCACAGAATGTTGAAAACCCTGATGAAGGAAAAACCGACGAAACTTGATATTGCTCAGCTGAAAAACTTGATTTAGCTAATTTGACGCTCTATTCGTAAATAATTCATAAATGGCAATCCCTGTCGTCAAAAGGTTTGATTGAAGTTATATTTTTGTGCAAGAAAACACCGTAGGTCCCGTCTCACAATACCTTCTGACTCTTTCGGGACGTAAAATAAAGAACCACTAGGGACGTGTAAAAATCTCTGGGAGTGACTTGTACCCAGACCTCCATTTCAATCACAAGTAGGATCTGGGTACGAGATTACACCCCACCTTGCAAGCAGAGACCCTTCGAGATCGAAGGGCCTCTGCTCGCAGGGTATGACCACCCCCTAATAATAATAATAATAATAATAATAATAATAATAATAATAATAATAATAATAATCTTTAATACTTATAGAGCGCGTAACTCTATATGAATATAATCGTATGCGCTAAATTTACAACAGTATAAAATATAAATAAAAAAATATATATATATAAATGAAATACAACAATGATCTCAAGAATATGATTACAAGAATAAATACAAATGTAAAAATATATACAAGTAATTGTGCTGACTAGTATAATAAAAGAAATTAAAATTAAAATAAAAGTAAAAGTCAATTATAAGCTGTTTTGAACAGAAAAGTTTTTAACAGAGATTTAAATTTCTTAAAATCTTGTTCCTTACGAATACTCTTTGGTAAATTGTTCCATACTGTCGGGGCTGCTACACAGAATGCCCGATCTCCTAGTGTTTTCCTAGTCTTAATTGTTGGGAAAGTTAGAAACAGTCCATTGTTGGAAAGAAGGTTATATTGAGTGTTAGATCTAATGTTTATAAGTTCTCTTAAATACTCTGGTGATTGTATTGATTTGAAAGTAAGTATGGCTATCTTGAATAGTACTCTATATTTGACAGGAAGCCAGTGAAATGTTTTAAGTACTGGAGTTATATGATAGGTCCGTGGTGTATATGTTATCAACCTCGCAGCAGAGCTCTGAACGCGCTGTAATTTGTTTACATGTACCTCAGGCAGCCCATACAGAATACTATTGCAATAGTCGATTCTTCCAATCACAAAAGCAGGGACAAGTTTTTCAGTTACGTCTTTAGTTAAATATTTCTGAATCTGTCTTATATTATGAATGTGGAGGTATGTAGCTCTGCAAGTTTTGTTTATATTTTCCTGCAGTGTAAGAACATGGTTATCTAACCATGTCCCAAGATTCTTTGCAGTAGAAACAGTAGTCAAAGTAGCTTTACCAATAGTCAGATTTTGTGGGCTTATCTTCTCAAGTTGTTGTTTAGTTCCTATAATCATGAATTCTGTCTTATCATCATTAATTTTTAACTTGTCAATGAGCATCCATGTCCGTAATTCATCGATACACTTTTCCATTGATGCAATTGCCTATTGTCCTATTGTCTGTCCCATTACGGGATCAGTCATTAGTTACTTTATTAATTGTAAACTGCACAAGAAGTCTGTAAAAGTCCCCCGGGCATTGTTATAAATTATCCCTGAAAAGCTCTGACGAGGCCGATGATAATTAAGTATATATCTTGTATCTATATCTGTATCATCTGAAGAACGCAAACTAGATATGACAAGTCGTGCTTGTACTCAATCTCGTACTCGTGCTCAAATCTAAGGCCCTAACAAACGAGGACACATTGTTGTGGACACATCGTATCGGACACAAATGTTTCCATGTTTGCCCGCGCGCGCAACATTTGTTGCGGACACAAAATTTGTGTCATCAACAAATGTTTCCCATTTTAAAACGCAACATTTGCGTTGTGTTTCGCTCGTTTGCTCACCCAGAAAACATCATGGGCAACAATTCATCGGTGTCTTTCCTTCCATGGCTACACATGACACAATCCGCATCACTGATTCTGAGCAGTACCGTTAATCTCCAGGGGCATCCAACGAGCCAAATCAATCGAAAGCTGTAGAAAGACGTTTTTAAGTACCTGGTGTTTGAAGTCTGTTTAAAGTGATATTAAGTTCGTCATCTAGACGAATTTGATCCATTCGGGTTCTTTTGCCGAAATTTTAATAGCCTGCCCCCTCGCGCGTGTCTCGCGCTCCAGTTACGCATCGCTGGAGCGTCCACTCGCCTGAAATACGCCAAAAAATAACGCCTGTTCTACAGGCTAAAATTTTAATTGCGCGAAAATTTTAGGGAACAAAATCTTCCTTTGAGAAAATGCTAGCTGAAATGAACTTTCCACGAACACTCTAGGGGACTATTTTCTTTCCGGAAATTGTTAGCTGACGTTTTTGAGTTTTGACTGCCAAAAACAGCATTCACGACCTTAATTCCGAAAACCGCAGGGTTATGATTTCCCCATTGCGAATCTTTTAGGCCACGTTTCAGTCCTTAATCGACGCCGAAAGCCCAAGGCGAATTACCCTGCACCGAACAGATATCTACCGAAAACTTGTCGTTGGGTGCTCCTAGCTCGGTACGAGTTTCCCCGTGTAGTTGACTCAGGCTAGGTTCCTGGCTGCGTCAAGTAACTGAACTATGCGCACGCGGTCATGCCGAGTTCGAATGGTAGTCACAAATCATGTAAGATTTCGGTCTTTTTTTCCTGTTCAGCAAAATACACAACAGAAAGCACATGGCGGTGTTTTTATTAGCCAGTGCAAAATAGAAAACACGTGGCGTCATTTTTTTTTCGTATTTACTGAGAAAAGTCCCGCTTTCCACCATCCCTTCCCCTTTCTTGCGCCAGCGACGAAGGCTACGTTAGCGCTAACAACATATTGCTATCAGTCAATTTTTATTGGAACTGTTGTCCGTTAGTGGAAAGGTCTTGTTTTCCAAATTCGTTTGGGAAATAATATCAAATGTCAGTTCCTTAAACTTGTGCAACGGAGGCGAAAATGAGTTTCTCTCAATTTGTTATCTCGCTAGAGAATTCAGACTCTCAGAATCATACCTTGCTCTAGATACAAGGTGTTTGGTAATGCATAACGTCTCGTTTTACTTTTGAACCTCGAGCCTTTCGTCTGACTCGCTTGGAATACTCACGGTAAGATTACCCCTCATCCCCATATATTAATTAAGGTTTGCACGAATTTTCCGACTTGCTCAAGCTCTACACTCGCCGACGCCGTTTGTTTTTGAGAAATACACGTAGTATGGGACTTGTGCATCTATAATTAAGTTGAGGCTGTACGAAAATCTTAGTAATCTCAATACCATTTACTCCACTTATCTCAAATTCTTTTCAAGCTACCGTTCCCTTTCAAGCTCCTTAACGTTTTCTCTCGTTTCTTCTTTATTTGTTTGCAACTGAATCTGCAGATCATCGACTTAAGTTGTTCTTGTTGTCTTAATAGCTCTCCTGGTCTTTTTCTGTTTGCCCTTCCCTATTAATTCCAATTCTTGCAGTTCTCTTTTTCGCAACATAATTTGCAGCTCTTTCCTGAAGGTGGGTACACACGACCGGAATATTGAGCCTCTCTCTGGATACCCACGGTCTTCGTTTTCTTCGCGATTTTTTATGCAAATCTTCGGGTTTTTTTAGGAAGATCTTCGTTTTTCGGATTGAAATGGTTTAAACGTTTATTCAGTGCTATTTACAGTTGATAAATATTTCACTTCAATAGCAAATTGCATAACTCACTGTTTAAATTCACGAAAAGCAATATATATGGGTTATTGACCAAGCGTGAGGTCAAGATGGCGGGATATTGGCCAAGTTCTTTTTTTGCGTGTTTATGGACCGAGACGAAGTCGAAGTCCATAAACACGCAAAAAAAGAACGAGGCCAATATCCCGCCATCTTGACCGAACAAGGTTGGTCAATAAAGGATTTATTATATGACTCAAAGGACGCCATTAAAAGAAAGTAAAACGCGGGACGAACGGGCTATCCCGAGAGGTCAAGATGGCTCCATCTTGACCTCGCGGGTAGCCAATCACAGCAGGAGAATTGATTCATCTTAACCGCTGAAAGAGCCAGTCATATAATAAAAACAGTTATTGAAACAATTAGTTAGTGGGTTCTTATTGACGTCATAGATGTCATTAATGATTACATTATCAGTGGACTATTTTTGTCGTTTTCAGCCTTGTAATGGCATCATGTAGTTTCGCGGCAGCGACTGTAAGCCACTGTTGACACCGTTGTCAAAATCGTAGTGAAATGTGGTCAAATGCCAAAATTCTGAAATAACAGATATTTTCTGTAATGTTTACGAGTTTTGACAGTTTTATATCTGAGTGTTCAATTTGATCACGCAAATTTCGGTCAATTTTCAGATCTTCGCTTCAATCTAGAGATCTTCGTTTTTTCCATGGTGATCTTCGTGTCTTCGATTTCTTCGGAAATACCCATAGAGAGACTCAATATTCGCAGGGAATGGCTGCAGGAACGGTTGCGGGGACCAATTCCCTTTGTGTGAACTAAAAAAAACCTATTCGTGCCGGAACCATTCGCAGGGAACATTCGTCTGAAAAATGCTTGTTCCCTTCGGGTGAACTGTACGTGGGAATATTTCCTGTGACCATTCCCTGCGAATATTCCCCTCGTGTGTGCCGAACTCTAACTTTGCTTTACATTTCGCTGTTCATGTATTGTTTTGTAATTCTTATTTTCTGCTCCCAACCAACTTTCCGGTTCATCAACGTGTCGTTGTTGTCTTAGTAGCTGTTCTTTTTCTTGATATTCGATTCGGACAATCAGCTGTAATCTCGTTGCCTCCAGATCGTCAAGGGGCTGTCTGTTTGTCAACAGAGTCTGCAATGCATTGACAAGTAGTTGTTTTTGTTGTTGTCCAAGTAATAGCTGTTCTTGATTTTGATATTCATTTAGCCGTCTCCTTGCTGCTTCCAGAACTTGCCGTTCAGCAACTCGTTTTTGTTCTCTCAATAGCTCTTCTTGCCCTTGAAATTCATTTAGCCGTTCCTTCTTCATTCTTTCTAGTTCTTGTTCACTTGCTCTCAACCGACTTTGCAGCACACGAACTTGTTCTCTCATTTGCTTTTGTAGTGGTTGACATTCAAGTATCTGTTCCCTCAATGTTTCCAATTCTTGCGACAGACTTTGCAGGTGCAGAACTTGGCGGGAGTGTTGTTTTCTTAAGGGCTGTCCACGCTCTTGATATTCGTTTAATTCTTCCCTCATTGTTTCCAATTCTTTTTCTTTTGTTCGCAACTGACTTTTCAACCCAGAGACACGTTTCTGTTCTTGTCGTAACAGTTCTCCTTGTTTTTCGTATTCGGTCATTTGTCTCCTCGTTGCTTCCAATTCTTTTTCCTTTGATTTCAATTGGCTTTGCAGTTCAGTGACGCAGTTTTGTTCTTGTCCAAACAGTTCTCCTTGTCCTTGCTGCTCATTAATTTGTTCCCTCGTTGTTTCTAATTCGTTTTTCAATGTTTGCAACTGGTGAGATCCACTGGGATCCGGCATCTTTGTGTTGTTCGTTGTCCCTAAAGGAGATATTCAAAGCCATTTAAAAAAGCACTTTTTCAGTTCTTCCGGATGTTATATGCAATACTTTGTGTACTGTGATAGATGCTCTAGATTTGTAGATACAGTACTAGCTCCAGAAGAAATGAAACCCGGCTGATGACTACACCGTCAGGAGCCCCTGTCCTTTAAAGCTATTGATTTTTACTATTTTATCGATGTCGATTTCAGTTTGAACATTATGCCAAGACCTATCAGAAGCTCTTGTTTGTCAAACTGAAACTGGAATAGGAGTTATCCAGTTTGGCCAACAGAAAAATAACTGTTTTGATGAAATAAAATTAATATTACGTACTAGTAGTGAACAGTGTGGTTTTCCTTCACATGCTTCGGAACAAGATATTTTAAATATGACTGAACATTTTGAACAAAATACCCATCCCCCGGAGCCCGCAATCCTTTTTGACTGAGGTGATGGTGGTTCCTGAGAGTTGTACGTATTATCCAAACTATATTTATCGAGTATAACAATGAGCGTAATAATTGTAAAACATCGGTGTTACTATTTCAATTTTGACTTAATTACAAGCACGCAGCTCATAATTCCTACTGGCACTGTTTTCAATATGTTATCCCTTCAGACAACAGTTTTTATTCATGTAGAAGTGACGTCAGTGTACAGACACTTGTGTTATGAATGCTTTAAGTTTTTCAAACTAATAACATGTTGCAATGATTGGCTGAAGTTTTCGCATGGTAGAGAGACTAATCAAGGCTTTTATTTGTGTTATCTGCCTCATCCTTCGGCTTCGCTAGATATGACGCAATCCTCGGCCATGCTGAGCGTTATCCAATAATTGTTAATTGTTATTAGTATAAGTAGTACTGTCAGTATCATTAACAGCATTAGCATAAGTGTTGCTATTGGTGTTTATGTTAGATAATTACGGTTAAAATCAATAAATTATCAGTGAAACGATCGAAGTAAAGTGTCAAAGGACAGAAAGGGGATTTGACGAAAATACAGGAGCCCATCAGTGTTCTGTTGGAAAATATTAACAGGGTTGCCTCTTACTGGGATAAAAAGAAATTCCTTGACATTCCACTGACATTTTACTGACCATAAACCAATTTTCAATTTTCATGTAAGGCCCAGACTATTAGCAGTATAATCAACAGCTTCTTTGCTGGCTGCGTTTTTAATTGTATTAATAGGTGTAACGTTCTTGTGAAGTAATGTCGGTATTCCTATTGTTATTAGTTGTGTTACGTATAATCGCCTCACAGATGCTAATGTTTTACTGGCAAATGGTGTTGATTTGCGAAATGCTCAGTCCGGGTTTTGGGATGATGTTCTCGATTGGTTACTTATTTATCACCTGTCTTGATGGAGGGTAACAATATACAATTCAAACTGCTTTCACTAAATGTTAGAGGTATTCGCACTTTCGACAAAAGAAAATGCATACTGAATTGGTTGAATAAACAAAATGCAGATATTTATTTCCTTCAAGAAACTTATAGCACTGAGAAGCTTGAAAACCAATGGAGGAAACAGTGGAGAGGAGACTTATTCTTTGCTCACGGGACTTCACACAGTAAAGGTACCTTAATCTTAGTTAAACAGGGATTCGACTGTGTAATTAGAGGGACACACAGAGATGACTCAGGGACTTTTATAATGCTAGATGCGTTGATTCAAGATGTTCCCTTTTTGCTAGTAAACATCTACTCACCTACTAAATCAGCTGAACAGACTCAATTTTTTGACAAAATAGCAGATCTTATCGAAGAGCAAATGTCGCAAGCCGAGTACAAGGTCATAATAGGCGGTGACTTCAATGCAACTTTTGATCCTGAACTTGATTGTTCAGGAGGAAAACCTTCAATAAAAAACTGTGTCAAAGGTCTCGAAAATATTATGTCGACGAATGATTTAATTGACATCTGGAGAATTAGAAATCCGACCACAAAACGCTTTACGTGGAGACAGAAAAATCCCTTAATCCAAAGGCGTCTTGATTTCTGGTTAATCAGTAATTCACTGCAAGATGAAATAGACAAAACAGACATTGTAACTTCTATTAAAACCGATCATTCTGCAATAACATTAGATATCGATAGTATAAGCGGAGCATTTCGAGGACCTTCGTTTTGGAAATTTAATAACAGTCTCCTGGACGATGAATCATATGTTGACTTAATAACAGACAAAATTCCAACTTGGCTCGACGAGATCAGTTATAATCATGATGTTAGGGTGCAATGGGACTGGCTAAAGTATAACGTACGTAAGGAGACTATTCATTACAGTAAAACTAAAGCAAAACAACGTAGAGAAAGGATCAGCTGGATCGAAAACAAATTAAAATTAGCTGAAGAGGAACAGGCAGAAACCCCAACCGTCGAGAACCTAAACAAACTCGAAAATCTGAAGATAAAATATGAGAAAGAATACGAGTACATCACTAGGGGGGCGATTGTTCGCTCTCGGGTCAACTGGTATGAAAAGGCGAGAAAAACAATCAGTATTTTCTTAACCTCGAAAATAACAATAAAACAAAAAGCACGATTCGAAGACTCGAACTTAAAAACGGTGTTATCACAACCAATCCTAAATTAATCACGGATAAGCTATATTCTTTTTATTCAGGACTTTACAGTGATGAAAATGATGCTGAGGTCAATAGTCAACCATGCCCCTTCTTAGAAACGGGACATATACCAAAGCTATCGCCAGTTATGCAAGAGCTCTGTGAAGGGGAATTGTCTACAAATGAGTGTTTTAATGTGTTATCAGATTTTCAAAACAATAAGACCCCCGGAAACGATGGACTTAGCATTGAATTCTATAGAACTTTCTGGCCCCTTCTTAGCGATATGTTAGTGAAGTCCCTAAACTATTCTCATAGACATGGAGAGCTATCAGCATCACAAAAACAAGCAATTATTGTTCTTATAGAGAAGAAAGATCGTGACCGGCGTCAAATAAAAAATTGGAGACCAATTTCCTTGGTTAATGTGGACGTCAAAATAGGATCCAAAGCTATCGCTAAAAGGATGGAAAAGGTATTACCACATATCATACACCATAATCAGAATGCTTATGTCAAAGGCAGGACAATCTTCGATGCAGTGCGCACAATTGATGACATCATGTCTTATACAGCTTCCAAAAATATTAGTTCCTTGTTGGTAGCAATAGATTTCGAAAAAGCTTTTGACTCGGTTAATTAACTGGAATTTTCTTAGAAGAGCTCTTAAAAAGTTTAATTTTGGACCTTCTTTTATTGCCTGGATAAATGCGTTTTACTCTGATACATCGAGCTGTGTGATGAATAATGGTTTTACAACCCCACACTTCAAACTATCTCGAGGGGTGCGCCAAGGTGATCCTCTCTCTCCTTATCTTTTTATTCTTGTATTGGAAGTCCTAGCTATTGATATCAGAAATGACACAACTATTCAAGGGATTAAAATTGACGAACAGGAACTAACACTTATCATTTTTGCCGATGATCTAACTGTCTTCGTAGCAAATACGGAGTCTTTTCATAAACTCTCGGTTAAATTAAGTTTGTTTGCTAAGTACTCGGGTTTAAAAGAAAATAAACAAAAAACAGAAGTACTAAATCTCGGTCCCTCCAACATAACTTCAGAAGAGCTAGGGGTGGAGCAAGTAACCAAAGCAGTTAAAATTCTGGGAATACACTTTACCTATGATCGTGTGCTCTCTTTCAAACTTAACCTTGAGACCATCACTAAATCCATAAAGAAGACCCTTCACTGTTGGAGCTGGAGAGGCCTTACGTTGATTGGTAGAATTCAGATCATCAAAACATTTGCTGTTCCAAAAGTTTTGTACCGTTTGAGCCTAATTGGCACTAACAAAGATTTTATAAAAGAGATCAATCAAATATTGTATAATTTTGTTTGGAAAGGCAAAGATAAAGTGAAACGCGTTACTTTGATAAACGATATTGACGAAGGTGGTCTGAAAATGCCTCACATTGAATCTATGATTGATGCACAAAGAATTACTTGTATCCAAAAGTTTCTGGATGACTCGCTAAGTTCTTGGAAGTACATCCTAAATCACTACCTTAATAGAGTTGGAGGTAAAGTGTTATTTCATTGCAATTTTACTTTGTTGAAACTGCCTCTACAACTACCAAGATATTATAGGGAATGTTTGATTGCTTGGACCCTTTTGAACAACTCTAATCCCTCTTCTCTTGTTGAAATAGCTAACCAAATTATTTGGAACAACAAGTACATTTGTGTGAATGACAAATCGGTTTTCAACCAAAGATTATTCTCTAAAGGATTCTGCAAAGTTGGAGACTTGTTTAAATTTGTTCACATTGAGCCACGCATAACAGAACTACAACTTAATATGGTAGATTTTCTTTACCTGAGGGGCTTATATCACTCATTGTTGCCAGAGTGGAAAAAAATCATGACCAACAACGCAAGTGAGGTAGTACTAAAAACAGAACTTTTTAATGTAAAGTATTCCGAAACAGAATTGTTATCGTCAAAGAAAACTTACAAACTCCTTATTTCAAAGATCTCAAAACCACCTACAGCGAAAAGAAAATTCGAAGAGCACTATGCCTCCGATGATTTCCCTCTTGATTGGGAAACTATTTACTCAATCCCTTTTGAATGCGCCATTGATACAAAAACCCGTGAATTCCAATATAAAGTTTTGAATAGAATTCTACCCTTCAATGACTTCCTTTTTAAAATTGGGAAGATTGAGCCTCCTCTCTGTACCTTTTGTCATACAACAGAGGAAAACATGCCTCACTTGTTTTTTCACTGCTCCATTGTGCGAAGTTTCTGGCACTCAATACAGCCCCTCTTTGAAAGCTATACAATTTGTGAAATTGATGTTATTCTTGGTGTTACTCGACCAGTCAAAGATTCCCTTCTTTATAATCACCTTATCTTACTCTCGAAGCAGTATATTTATAGTTGTAAACTCAAGAATGCTTTACTGACAAGAGTTGTATTTTTAACAAAAGTGAAAGTAGTCTTTGAAATGGAGCGTCGGATAGCAAAAGAGAGAAATAAACTCTCCTTTCATCTTAAAAAATGGGATAAGCTCCTAACACGGGAACATCACCTCAAACTTCCATAATATTACACTTTTCACTATTCTGTTATTATTTATTATATTTTTATGGAATTGAGTTTTCCTCATAACTATTTTCTATTTCTTTGTTAAAATAAAGCACCTTGTAAGGCACGTTTACCTATCTGTATTTGTATAATTTTCGTATGTCTTTCCAAAAATTTGTTCAGTATGTACGAGTAAATGTAAGTTGTAATGGCTGTACCAGCTAGTGTGAATTAATAGTTTGTGTGCGTGTGTGCACGTTTGTGTGTGTGGTGTGTGCGTGCGTGGATGTGCGTATTTCGCTATGTAAGCAATATTGTTATTTGTTATCTGTTATCTGTACTGTTTGTGTAATGAGAAATAAAAAAAAAAATAAATAAATAAAATAAAAAAAAAATAAACCAATTTTCACTGATCATCCAACACAATTCCTGGGGCAATGAAGCCAGCATTGAAGCGACAGAAATCAATTCCTTTGCAGGAATGTTTTGAAATGAAATTACCTAGGCCTTTTCTAATAAGGATTCCCAAACCTAATGGCTAGCCTAAAGTGGACTTCCGTGTCTTTTAACTGACTTTCAGGTAGAATATAGAATTTCTCTGACTTCATACAAAATTCTTTGACTTTTCCCTGGCCTTGAAAAACATCTTTTTTCCTTGACCGTGGCAGCCCTGATTAACCAGCTCCCTAAACCACATTAACGTATTTCAAGAGGTGAAAATTCTTGACTTCAACGTTCTTCTATCACAAGTTCCATAACATCACTATCCATGGGAATATATTTTATGTAGGAAAATGTATCTACGTCGTGAACAAAGTGCAGAGGAATATCATTATCTTGACAAAGGACTAGACTTACACCTTAGCCGGAACAAAGGATTATTGCTGTGGAATCTCGTGAAACTGTATCCAGCACAATAACTTTGCCAAGAATTTCCATGCAAACTGTTTCCAAAAAACCCTCAAGACCCATTTGACTTCAGACAGAAAACTATTCTCCTCTATTGATCAGAGACCACTGGCATTTAAGTGTTTCGTGTCATTTAAAATATCGGGAACCTTTCCAAATTTAATATGCAAACTTCCCAATTTTTCACCTTGAACTTTGGAAGGTGAACGCAAATTTTTCATGCATTTCTTGCCACTTCGATATATTATCTGGTATAGTGTACATTACAAAAGGATGGTAGAGCCCATAAGTTGCAATCCTTCAAGGTAAGTACAAGTACAAGTACAATCCTTCAAGGTAAGGACTTTCATTTCGCAGGGTATCAAATTGTGTCTTGCCCTGACTACCTTCGACCGCCTCTACAGTGGAAGAATGGCTAAAAACGTCGCGAAAGAGCGATTAAGGAGGAAACCCACGTCAAATGCATGTGCTCACATTTGCCTATATGAAATACAGAATTTAGTTTTACTCAAGTCTTTCTGTCAGTTTTTTTTTTCATTCAACATGGAGTTGGTACTATTAGTTACGACTGCTGAAATCCCATAGGCACCTGGACCTTAATTCATACTTCAGCAAATTTGCTACTGATGTGTTTTAAGCTGCCTGCGAGTTTCCCTTTTATTCCGTTTTTCGTCCCAGTTTATTATCATTATTATTATTATTATTATTTACTGCAACTGGCGGAATGGGCAAAGAGTGCATGAGATACCACAGTCGCCTCGCCGAGTTGATAGCTCTACTGAAAAAAGGGGGAAGAGTTTGCTGCGACAATGTCATGAATTCGGAGCGAAAACATCTTTTGCATCACTGAGATCAACCCTCATTTGTTTGAGAAGCTCCAGGACAACCAGGAAAGTTCCCTGTGTGGCCAGGAATGTGGACTTTGATATCGAAACTGTTAAAGCAGCCATTCATTAGTTCTTTTTTTTAAATAGTCTTTTATAGACTCCAATTTTAATACTGCAATCTTCTTTTAGCTTTTTTTTCTTCAATTAGGTACTGAGCTAGATCGGCGTCGAGTCTTTTACTTAAACTGTTGATAGAAAAGTATTTTACTTAAACTGTTGATAGGATAGTTTAAGACGATGCAAATTATTACTTTTCTTGACTTTGACATTTTGTTTTTCTCACTAGTATTTTTTTGATCTTTGTATTATTATGTCCATTCATTATAGACTCAGCCAGGATATTCGGCCTGGCGAAGTCCTTGGGAGCGGATTACAACACGTCACCACGGGTCGCAGGTCTCTCTTTTCCTTCTTCTTACAGGGACAGTACTTTCCTTAGTATCTTTGCTGTCCCCATCATCATCATCATCATCATCATCATCATCTATTGAAAAACAACTGTACAGATTTTGTTCTTATTGTTTCTGAAAATTGTCTTACCTTAATTATTCTAAAACCTCACTGACTAACCACTTACATTTTACATTCGCACGCGGAGTCACCGGTTGAGTCACTGGTTCGGGTTCCTCAACTGACTGGGTCTGATTTTCATCCGTAGTTTGATCCGGATCTGGATGAACCGCGCCCTCTATTAATTGTCAACAGGACCAGATGATATTAACTCTTAAAATCTGTGTGGCGATAAAATATTTGCTGTTTCTCGGGGGGCTCTACCTCGGTGAAAAAACCTGTGAAACTCACGAATGACGAGAAGCAAAGAAAACAAAACTTTGTAAACAAAAGCGTACAGCAAAACAATAGCTCATAAAACAAAGACAACCTCGTCAGGTTTTAACACCGAAGTAAATCCTTTCGGGGACTTGTTCATGAATATTAGCAAGCTTACACAATTAGTATTTCTCTTTCCTTTCTTCCCAAACTAGAACCTGGCGAGTTATTTAATTTCTTTGTGTAAACGTATGTCTACGTTTCTAACTCTAACGATGAACACATAGCCGATGAAAACAAGCTCTTCTCCCTGTCTCCATCGTTCATGAAAGGGGTCTTAAACGTGTCTTGCGCAGCCCAGTTTCTTTGTTTACGACTGACAGGCGTTTTCATGACCTGTGATTAAACCCCCGGGGGCTACTCCCAGAAAAATTGGGTGGGGGTGTGCGGCCCGCTTTCTGAAACCCTTACCCTATTACAGACCAAAATCTGCGATTTTCCCTACCCAATTTCAGACCTGACCAAAATTTCAATACCCTATTTCGGACCTATTTTACGTACATGGTTGGCGTAAACACAATTAAAGACCAAAAAGAAGGGCTTTTGTAAATGGTCTTATCGCCTAAACCTGAACCATACCCTATTTCAGACCAAAATGGTCACAATCGATACCCTATTTCAGACCAAAAAAAGCTAAAAAAAAAAACATACCCTTTGAGGCCGCACATACCTATATAGCCCATATAAGGGAGAACCCCCTGGGAGATTACACTTTTTTTTTAAGATTATTGGGAAACAGCTGTCACCAGTTAACAATTTTATTAGTTAACAGTATCGGCGATTAAGATCTTAAGAAAACCTAAAAATGTAAAATATGTACTGTATTAAAGGATGTCTGTGTGCTCACGTGAAATGCTTGTCAGGAACAGTTTGCAGGCCAGGTAGTCTTCTTTCAATATGGTTGTCTGCAGCTTTATAGAAACCACATGGAATCTCTTTTTGATGTCGTCGGTTAAGAGGCTTTCCTCGGCAACTGCATTTAGGTTTCCAGAACAATAATCGTTCCAAAGACTCTCGAGAATTTGTAGTGTCTTGCATTCAACCGTTACCTTCAAACTACCGTGGCTCGCACGTTTAACTTCTACATCACGTACTCCTGTCAAATAGCCATACAACAGCTCTGGCATGACCTCAGCCGAGAATTTAGCTTCCATTCTGTTAATAAAATTTCTTGCCATCTCACACATAACGCTTTCTAAATCTCCTGGCTGTTGATCTTGAAAGATTGCACTCTTCAGTGCAAATTCCATTTGCAAAGTACCTAAAAAATAGTAAAACATCTGCTAGGTTCTTTGGTCTTGAAATAGTTACCCCTTTATCAGCCGCCCGGTTAGCCCAGTTGGTAATAAGAGCTTCGGACTGTGGAGTGTATTGTCGCGTGTTCAAAATTTAGACCGGGCACAAAATAGGATCTTGTTGGGTCTTGAAATAACTGATCACAACAACGACGAAACTAAATAGAACAAAAACAACAAGAACAACAAGAAGATAATGAAGAAGAACACGAACAAACAGAAGCAGCAAAAGCAGAAGAGACGCCATCAGTCCACTGAAAAGCGATAGTATTAAGCTCACTTTTTTGAGTTTGGAAAAGGTAGTCAAAACACGGACAGACACGTTAGAACTAAAAAACGTTCAAAACCTTTCTGCCACACATTTATGACGTCCCATGCTTTTTATTTAAGCCTTTTAAGGCAGTACAACATTTCTAGTGCAGTCTTTTCTAGTCCATGCAGCTTCTGCAATCGTTTGCAATCGATCATTTCAATGCCGATTAAAACTCTTATAATGAATTACGATCTCCTGAGCTCCTGCATGCAATTATGATTGAAGACGATCGCGATCATAAGAGATCGAGAAAGCGATCATTTTGCTTACACGCATGCAATAATATGGGAACCGAAGTGTATATCGTCAGCAAAGATAAGCCCCGTTACCGTTGCTTAGGAATTTTGTAAAAACGTTAGTAAACGGTCCCTACGAATTTTTATCACTGCATTGTCATCACTACCCTCGTCCTTTATAATTAGCCATTATGGAGCAACCCAAGGCCGTGTCACTACGAAAGATTTTTAACTTAAAAAGTACCTGGAAGATGCTCTGTAATGCTTTCAGTTTGCTGAGACAATCTGTGCTGTGTTGAGGACTGACGGCCGATAGAAGAATCTATCGAAACAAAATTCATACTGGTTTCAAATACCATCACATATCAAATCAACTGTATTGATACTTCCCTGATAATGTTTCAGGATCTTTTGTTCTCTGCTGTCAATCAACATATACCACAGATAACAATTAAGCGACGCTCAAGGCCTCCCTGGATTAACAATCAAATAATGAAATTAATTAGGAAAAAGAGAAAACTTTGGAAGCAAGTCAAATCTAATGGATCACCGGAAATATTCTTAAAATTTAAGGAACTGAGGAGGAAAACGAAGAGACTTATTAACACAAGTTATTATAATTATCTTCAATCACTGTCTGGAAAACTTCAGGATAACCCCAAATGTTTCTGGTCTTTTTACTCTGCTAAATCAAAAACTAAGAGAATTCCAGAAACTGTTATCTATGATAACGTTTATTCTACAGATACATCGTCCAAGGTGGAACTTTTTAATAAGTTCTTCCACTCAATTTATTCAAAAGATTCAATGGATGTTAATAGTCTGGCCACTGATGTTGTGAATCCTAACCTGTTATTGAATGTTACCACTACAGCATTTGAGGTGCAGGGAATTCTAAGAAAGCTTGACATCAGTAAATCACCTGGTATGGATAATATACCATCCAGAATTCTACGACTGTGCGCAAAGGAACTGTCGGTACCCTTGTCACATCTGTTTAATTTATCTTTAAGATCAGGTGTCATGCCCACTATATGGAAATCTGCCAACATCACTCCTATACACAAGAACAGTAATAAGGAATTTGTTGAAAATTACAGATCAATTTCCCTGTTACCTATCCCAGCAAAATGTTTGGAGCGTCTTGTGCATACTGCTATCTATGCACATATTTCGCCTTATTTATCTGAGTGGCAACATGGGTTTCTAAAAGGAAGATCCTGTGAAACACAACTGGTCCTCACCCATCAT
Source organism: Pachyseris speciosa (assembly GCA_016490735.1). Classification (NCBI taxonomy): domain Eukaryota; kingdom Metazoa; phylum Cnidaria; class Anthozoa; order Scleractinia; family Pachyseridae; genus Pachyseris; species Pachyseris speciosa. The sequence continues at coordinate 167,918 of JAEMWC010000584.1, read as the reverse complement.
CAATGGGTCACAGCTTTAGATGAAGGTCGACAGGTGGATGTTGCTTTCATGGATTTCTCCAAGGCTTTTGATAGAGTGAATCGTTCTATTTTACTACAAAAGCTTTGTAATTTTGGAATTTCTGGCTATCTATTGAAGTGGTGTGAAAGCTATTTGAGTGATCGTTGGCAAAGAACTGTGTTGGATGGTGTCTCCTCCACCTGGTCGGAAGTTCCATCTGGTGTCCCACAGGGCTCCATTTTGGGGCCTTTATTTTTTGTTGTTTTTATAAGCGACTTGCCAGATGTCGTTCTCCCTGGAAATACTATTGCGCTCTTTGCGGATGATTGTAAAATTTCAAGAATCATTGATGATGCTAGTGATCAACTCTGTTTTCAACAGGACCTGGATAATCTCCATCAGTGGAGTATTCGCAACGCTTTGGACTTTAATGTCAAAAAGTGCAAAATTATGAGAATAACAAAGAAACAGCATCCCTATGTCTCTAATTATTCCTTGGACAATTCCATTTTGGACGAAGTTAAAGAATTCAAGGACTTGGGAGTAACAACTACTGATAATTTTAATTGGAACTCCCACATTGATATTATTGTTTCCAAAGCAAACAGAATGCTAGGGCTAATTAAAAGGTCATGTAGAGGTCTGGATGACGCTAAGACACTGAGAACTCTCTACTGCGCATTGGTTCGATCAAATGTTGAATACTGTTCTGTGGTATGGTCACCCTACACCAAAAAGAACATAGAAAAGCTTGAAAGAGTACAAAGAAGAGCAACCAAGTTCATTTTAAAGACTGAGGACAATTATGAGACTCGCTTAAAGAAGCTAAATTTGATGTCACTAGAAAATAGGAGATTCATAGCTGATGTTACATTTTTAAACAAAGCTCTAAATGGAATAAGTAATATTAATATAGATTCTTATGTTGATTTTTATTCTGATGCTGATCATTATTCATTTAGGAAATATGATTATTTATCTCTTAAAAAGAAATACACAAGAACAAATCTCCTCAAATTTAGTTTTTTTCATAGGATAGTTGACGCCTGGAATCTTTTGCCTTACGATACTCGTAAAGCAGTAAGTGTAAATATTTTTAAGAAGGGAGTTGAGAAGTATTTGTTGGATAATATGTCAAATTAGTTATTTATAGACCCTCTTATTAATTAATTTATAGTTTTTGATATATTTATCCCACTTGATCTCTATGTGATGGCTGATTGATTTTTGATTTTTATCTGATTTTAACGTAGTTGTAATAGTATAAAAACATTGGTGATCTGTTTGTTATGGGGTCCTGGACTCCTTTACGGATTATCCATATGGCTATTTTTACTATTCGTTTAGTATGTACTATCTCTGATGCCATTAAATTGTAATAAATAAATAAATAAATAAATAAATTGAGAATAGCAATGTCACAAGACAGGGGAAAGCTCCTTGAATCGTCTACAAGCTAATTTCAAGCTGAAAGGTGCTAATTTACCAATGAAAAAAGAACTATGAGCGAGGTATGTTGATCACGTACTGACGGAAGCTGCATCAGATTTTCCTTGATTTAAAAAACGTGCTAGTTTTTAAAATTTCTTAAAATTTTAAATTACAAAAAAAAACGTGTTTAATAAACTGCACACGACACACTCATCAACGAGCCTTTATAAAAATAAATTCAGTTATAGAAAGTTTCAGAGACAACAATCAACGTTGCAAGAAAAGTTCCCACCTTGAATCAGTTTGGCCATCTTTGTGACAAGTGCTTTACTTTGCCTCTGCCAGCTGTACTTCTCCTCGTACAAGGTGCGGAGGGCTACAGATTCCGAAAGCCGCCGTCTCCTGTCTTTGCTCCAAACATCCTTAATCATTTTTGCCCATTCCTGGGCATCGTCTGAATCAATCACAAAATGTGAACCAAATGGAACTTCATTTAGAGCTTCTCCAAACCCTGAGTTTCGACTAACGAGGACAGGTAGACCTGCTGATAGAGCTTCAAGTCCCATCACTCCAAATCCTTCTGTTCGCGTAGGCATGATTGCTAAATCAACTTCGCAAAGCAAATGATTCAAACTTTCTCGGTTCTTCAACATGCTTCTTACAGTCAAGTTCTTAGCTGATATCCCACATTCGAGAAATCGGTTTTTTATTTCGTTTTCGTTTCCGTCGGCACCCACATAGACAAGATGAAAAGGATCATTTAATGCAGCAACAGCTTTAGCCGCTATATCAAAACCTTGCAATTCAAAATCTTGAATGTGTCCACGGCCATAAAGAAGAACCCTGAACTTATTGCCCCCGTTGGCAACCTGTTTAACTTTAGAAACATCCTGCAAAATTCCAGGAGTAAATTCAAAGATCGTTTGATTACATGAGCGAAGATAAGAGCGAAAAGCCTCGGTCAACTTGGGTCCAACAGTAACGACAAAATTAGCTGCTTTGCAAAGCGCGACCTCGTCTTCATGCTCTTTTTCACTCTCTGAAACTGGATCAAGGCCTGTCCTAAACATTCCAGTTTCTTCCGGGTTTTTGTGAACTACCTGAATCCACTTACACCTTCGTGTGTTCATTATGAATTGCGCTTGGGGACCAAGGTCGACACCATGACCAACAACAACGTCTATGTGTAAATCACTGGGTGGGGAGAGAAGCCACTGAAGTTCACCCATGCCTGGCCACCGTGCTGCCTTAATTAGATCAATATTGTGGGAAAGAGCCACTTCCTTCTCCTCATCATTGCACTGAGGGACAAAGAAAGTCACAAGTGCCTCAGGGCACTTCGCCAAGTTGATAGCTAACTCCCTGTTGATAGTAGACAGTCCTCCTTTACTTGACCCCCATTCCGAACCCAAAATAAGAACATGCAATTTGCCTGGAAGTGGATGGAGCCCGCTGTCATCACGATCCTCTGATACCATCTCTTGGTCAATAACTGAGTCGTTCAACTTTCTTATCTATTTAAAAATGTTGAAATTAAGAAATAGACCTCAATGCAAGCTTGCTGATCAATTAACTAGCCCAAGAGGCTTGCAATCTGAAACTGGCTAGTTTGTCTTTCAGCTAGTCTCTACCAAAATATTCCGCCTTGGGTGGACATATGTTACGTAACAAAACAAAATTCCTGGGACAGAATTCCACTGTTCTTGGCGTAATATGAGTACAACGAAGATCAGTAAAAATAGATAAAATGTATAATCACAGTAACTACGACAATCATAGCTTGAATTAAATTGTGCAACGTGAGGGATGAGGTTTAATGTGAAACTAAATGAGTCAAAATCTACTGTAGTAAACAGTAGAAACAAAGCTTATCCAATTCTATCTGCTAAGTGCAATGTTTCACGATAAGTTCAACTGAGCTCTACTAAAAGAGTCACAAAGCTTTACAAAAGACAAACTCATGGTATCCGCGACATCAAAAATGAGTGGCATACCTTTCTTTTTGAGTACATGACGTTGGAAAATTTCCTGTTCCTCGCAGCTCATACAGCAAATCTCTACAATGAGACATGAAATTCAACGTCCTTAAATCTACCAGTATTCCTAATTACTGCTCTGTTCGATTCCTAAATGGTAGTATAACAAACCTGAAGAAGTTCGTGATTTGCGCAATCCCATTTAATGCTAAAACTCGCGGTGAAAAGCTTTTTCAATGTAACTATAATATACTAATACAGTAGAACCCCGCTAACTCGAACTGTGAACGGAAACGAAAAACTGTTCGAGTTAGCGGGGTTTCGAGTTATCGGGGTCGATTGAAATATTCAATTTCCCTGGTTAATAAATAATAGTTTATTGATTTTCAGCATTTCGGCATACAATACAGTACAAATTAAACTTATTTCACGAGAAACTAATACATTTTGTAACAACTGCAACGATTATGCATCCTTATGACAATGCAATACTGTGAATGCAACTTACTTTATTTTCTGTTCGTTGCACTAATTAAAATCAAATTGCTCCAGTCTTTGTTCTGGGTTAGAATTCTATCACACGATACGAAAAGTTAATGGAATATCTCAATGGGTATCCGTGGCGAGTTACAAGAACCAGAAATTCGAGTTATCGGGGTAGATTTTGATCAAGGGAAACGAAATCTAGTTCGAGTTAGTGGGGTTTTCGAGTTATCCGAGTTCGAGTTAACCGAGTAAAAATGACTGAAAAGTTGGATCAAATCCAAGGGAATTGAGACTCAGTTCGGGTTAGCGGGGGAGTTCGAGTTTTCCGAGTTCGAGTTACCGGGGTTCTACTGTATTATGAATCGTTTTTATTTTGAATAAACGATCGTTTCACTAGGTAGCCAACTTCCCCACAAGATTTCCTTTATTTAGTGTATAAACCTCAATGTTTATACTGAATAGACGAAACGTCGTGACTAACCTAGCCGACTTTTTCACAAGCTTTTATTTATTAAGTATATAAATTACAATTTTTATAAAGGCGCTGAATAAACTTATGGTTAACGAGAAGCATCTCTCCGAAAAAGAAAGAAAAACAAAAAGGCAACGACAAACGTAGGAAAATCGTGGTCAAGTGGTTGCCGTTGCCGTTTGCCGAAAACGAGATAATGCACGGCTTGCTCTTTGGGAGGGTTGGGCACATGGAGATGGGACAACAGTCCTATATATCTACCTGTAAGTTACTTTTTAATGCCTCATCTTGCGAGCTCATTGTTCCTCAGGTTATTAAGTCATTACCTCCCTAACGAATGGATCACTTTTATACTGAGCTCTAAAAAGAAAGTATTCAAGAGTTTATTCATATATTGAATAAACATTTGGCTACCAGGAGGAGATGCGCCAAGCAACGACGTCATCCTCAGTGCTCTTGTAACAAGAGCCTAGTTCTGGTTGGTTAGCATGCAGTCAAATCTCCCATAAGCGGACATACTTGGTACCAAGCATAGGTGTCTGTTTCCGAGAGGTGTCCGCCTACATGAGATCAAAGATATAGAGTTCCAGTGGAAACTGAATTGCCGGGACACTGGTTTGTTGGTGTCTGCTTATGGAAGGTGTCTGCAAGAGCAGGCTTCGCGCTGTCGATTGGGACTGCTAAGTGTCTCACAAAAGTAAAATGTAAAAATAAAGTAATGTTAAAGTAAAATTTTCATATATAAAGCTACAAAGACTACTGCTTCGTTTCTCGGACGATTGCCGTACGGAGTTTTGAATTCCTTACTTTTGTTCTAGAAAAGCTAGCTAGAGTTATAAAAGAGATTCAATAGGGTGGGAGGTAATGATTTAATAACCTGATGAACAATAAGCTTGCAAGATATGGCCCTTTCATGCCTAAAAAAAAAACTTCAAAAAGTAAATTAGGTGGGAAAATACGACTGCGGTTCCAACATCACCATATACTGGTAACCCCCCGCCCCCACCCCCGCCCCCGCGCCCCCCCGAAGAGCGTGCTGAGTGTACTGAACTGTTAACACACTGACTAACAACTGAATTTGCCATGAGATTTCGTTTATTGAGTATAAACATTGAAGGTTGTTTACTGAATAAACGAAATCTCGCGGAAACGTCGGCCAGTTACTCCCGAGATTTCGTTTATTGAAGGTTATATACTGAGTAAACGAAATCTCGTGGAAAAGTCGGCTAGTTAGTCACACGATTTCGTTTATTCAGTATAAACAATTTTATATTACGCAATTACATGTAATTATACATTGAGTAAAGTTTTGCACGCGGTTCCAAGTGCGTATCAAGGCACGAACTGAAGTACGACTCACAACAGTTGTCATCAGTGGGATCACTAGAGGAAACAAGTTAACAAGATTATAAGACAAAATGATATTAAAGGCAGCGGGCCGAGTCGACCTGAATTCCTCAAAATGGCCTGTTTCACCGCTAAGCTTGGACATGGTTGAGATTTATTCAACCTTCAGTTCCATATAAATAGAGAGACAACATTTCTTAGCAGACTAATTTTTGCTTGTGCATGCTTTACAGTTGTAGTCGGTTTAATCCCAGCTATCGATTTCAAAACTCTATTTACTTTAATTTAACAAGGCAAGTTTCCGCGAAAACTGAGAGCGATTGATATATTTTGATGTATTCATATAGCCGGAAGTCTATATCCAGCGCTGGAAATAAGGCTCGGACTGGCTGTTGATCGCTTTTAAGCTATATCTACGAAAGAGTTACTGAATGCGCTTTTAAAAACGCACATTAAAGTAGTTGAAACTAAAGAAGTGAATTGTTGATATTTGATTTATCACTGCACGCCATGCTTTGTCAGGGGCACCCAGCGACAAGTTTCGTTAGATATCTGTTCGGTTGAGGGTAATTCGCCTTGCGCTTTCGGCGTCGATTAAAGAGTGCACTCGGAAATTCGTAACTAAAACGTAGCCTAAAAGATTCGAAATTGGGAAATCATAACGCCTGAGGTTTTCGGAAAGGTCGTAATTGCTGTTTTTGGCAGTCAAAAACGTCAGCTAGCATTTTCGGAGAGAAAATAGTTCTCTAGAAAGTTCGTGGAAAGGTAGTTTCAGCTTGCATTTTTGTCAGGGGCACCCAGCGACAAGTTTCGTTAGATATCTGTTCGGTTGAGGGTAATTCGCCTTGCGCTTTCGGCGTCGATTAAAGAGTGCACTCGGAAATTCGTAACTAAAACGTAGCCTAAAAGATTCGAAATTGGGAAATCATAACGCCTGAGGTTTTCGGAAAGGTCGTAATTGCTGTTTTTGGCAGTCAAAAACGTCAGCTAGCATTTTCGGAGAGAAAATAGTTCTTTAGAAAGTTCGTGGAAAGGTAGTTTCAGCTTGCATTTTCTCAAAGGAAGATTTTGTTCCCTAACATTTTCGGGCAATTAAAATTTCAGCTAGGGAATCCGAACAGATGAACTTTTTCTAGCTTATGAAAACATCGCTTTAAACAGACTTCAAACACCATAAGGCACTTAAAAATGGCTTTTTACAGCTTTTGGTTGATTTGGCTCGTTGGGTGCCCCTGCTTTGTCACTGAACCGTTATGTCTCAGCACTCGTAATTTTAAGTGTACTAACGTGAAACGTTGTTTTGAACATAGTTGTTCTCTGTTTCCTCGTCATATTAACCCACTTTCTGATTCTTATACCTTGCGTTTCGCAATCGTTTTGGCTACCACTCCTTTCTTGAAAGAAGCACTACCGTCTCGCCTTAGTCTCTTAAAGTTATGGCAAGTTAGAAATAATCACATGCACTTAAGTACAGATTGATCTTGCCCTCTGGAGACAGTCTTAAGCCGTAACTTAGTGTAAGTTAATCTCGTAAGAGGGCAAAAGATACATATTTGGAGATTTGGGAAAGATCACAGCGAAACAGAAGGCAAACGACACTGGGATAATGTAGAATGATTTGATTAAACTTAACTATAATCGTAACTAACGAACGACTATTGGGTTTCTCCGTGAGAAACTGAGTACATAACTCATCTTCATAGCCGGAAACCACTCAATATAATACGAGACGAAAAAACAAAGAAACAAACCTTGTAGGTAGCAATACCAAGCCAGAAATAGCAAGTGAAATCCACAGATAGATTGACGCAGAGACTACAATTCGCCAAAGCGAAAGGAAAAGCAACAAGGTAAGCGGAAAGGCTTTGACGTCACCAGCAAATAAAAGATGCAGATGGCGCGCAGGAATGGAACAGAGTAACGCAATCACGACGAGAACAAAGAAGCTCAACCTCGTACCCAAGGTCTTGGTTCCTATTGGCAGTCAAGCCTGCGCAGTACGGAGCGAAGACTTGAGGGACGAGAATGAAAGAAGCTGAAAGAACAAACTATCGGGAAAAAAGGGACCCGGAACAGAACACGTGCGAAACCGCTAACTACAGTCCGAGGTGGAAAATTTCTACCAATTTTGTTTGACAGGTAATATAGCTCCACCTAACGTTGGCTTTATGAGGTAACATTTTTTTTTTCGATTTTACGGCACTACGGTTGTAAAATGAACGTGGGGTGAGGCCTGTCCAAACTTCGTGATTCCTAATTAACTTAAATCCTGCCCAATTAAATCTAATCATAACAGTTAGACTAATTTGGAGCCAAATGCCGATATAGAGGATATTACATGGAAGTTTCGAGTGAAATATTTTTCAACACGAGAAGAGAAATTTCTTATCTCCAAGCGGCCATGTAGTGTTTTATTTATTATAAAAACACCAACGAAATACCAAGCCATTTTATTTTCGCTGCGGAAGACGCGATTTATTATGTAACCATAGCAACGGTGATCTTTTCAGGTGTGAAGATAACATGTTATTTTCAGGTGTTAAGATATATTTTCGTGCGAAAGCTCACCTGGTATTTCAATGGTGTTTATATGGCAAATCGTATTAGATTTTGTTGGTACGTAGTGTAGTTGCAAATTTCGAGTTTTACCGTTTCTTCAGAAGAAGCGCAAGGCAGACTAGCATATATCCCGCGCATGCGCCAGATTTATAAAAGATACATGTTTCGAGATTTGGGAAAGATCGCGCATGAAGAGTTCATTAGTAACCAGTAGTCATTTTGTTTACGCGGATCGGTGTTTCAACATGAGGGTATCTTTTGAGTAGAACAGTTTGTACCTACCAAATCTCATTCCATCCTGACATGCCGAATGCTACATGAAGCACAAGTGTGTTCCTGAATAGGTTGGTTGATCAGTAGCAGCCTTCATCAGTCGAGTGGAAGGGGGTGGGGGAATTGAATAACGCCGGACAACGTTTACGCGTCTAGTTTGTATGCCACTCGTAGTGAGCCACTGGAAAAGATGGACGCAAGAAAGATTATAACCCCATAAGTTATGATCAGTAAAGTGAGCATAGTTCTGAGACGTCCTGCTTTATTGCATTGACTAGCGTTTCGTTTTCGGGAATAGCCCATTTTACAGTTGTGTGTTCAGTGACCTGGCCTCTGCGTGGAAGCGAGGCTGGAGGTGACCTTGTTTTGATACAAACCTCTCTGTCTTTCTCATGCAAATGTGGACTAGTCAGCATAAGAAAAACATGATTTACATGAGAAAAGCAGTGAGGTCTGTATCAAAACAAGGTCGCCCCCAGCCTCGTTTCCTTTCACTGAGTATGCAACTGTAAAATGGACTATTGACTCTGGCTTGACTCAAGTAGTTACTCCTCTACGATACGATACGATAATCTTTATTTAAACACGATCAATTCATCAGCCCATAAAAATACATATCACATACGCTAAAATATTTAAAATTCAAACTGTGTACTGTAACACTAAAAGCTGTTTTCCGTGAATGCCGTGCGTTAAAATTAAAAAAATGTCATTGATCTTACGTTTAAATACCCCCAGAGACTCGGTGTTCCTTATATCGCATGGTAGACTGTTCCTGTCATTCAATGACAGGTTTGGTGTATTGATTGTCTGTCAATTCTGCCTGAAACAGTCCCTCCCAGGATCAGCAACACTCATCCGATTATTATTAAATTGCCTAGTTACGAAAGAATGATCAAATGTCAGAGGCAGTTCAACAGTTATGAAACGCGGCAAGGCCAATATAACTGATAAATAGGAGAATATGACAATTTTAATAGTACGAAAGTGTTTACTCAGTTACGTGGTAAACAGAAGACAACATCAATTCGCAAGAAATCAAGGACAATTAAAAAAATGCGCATCCTGATTGTTTGTTAGTTTTTCAGACATTATTTGGGGATGAACTCTCAGTCTGCTGCAGTGCGAGCTTGTCAGTGTTTGCAGAGCGGAGCCACTACAACGATAGGCGTAAATTAAACCTAAAGCATCTTCCAAACGTCAGCCTAATTTAGGGAAAAAAAGCTTTAAGGCCGAATGAGACGATTCAACGTTTGCTTAAGACCACCTTATCCAGCTTCAGTGACATGATTGAGTGGATTCTTATTGGCTGTATTTTCTGTGACATGAAATAAATATAATTGCAAATAGTCATCTAACTTTCAAAGAGTTTTTTGCTGCTTGAATAAAGCCAGTCGTTCATTTTCAACCCAGACCTGAAAAGACCGGGAAAAACTGTATCACGGCATCTGTTCCATGTACAGGGAGAGAATTTTCAGGTAACACTAAGTTATCTAATAATAATACAACTATTAGTAAAGGCAATGGTGTTGTTCTTACATCTGTAAGAAATCACTTTTATTTAAGAGATGTTTACTTGAATCGTAGACAAAAGAACTTCACAGTAAATGCTGGGCCTTCCATTTAAGTTAGTTCCACGCAGGTCTTCTTACGCAGGTCTTCTTGCTCTAGTCACATCAGGTTGTCTAGCTCTGGCGACTCCAGTTCTTCAATGATTGTGTCCATATTTGTGTCCATATTTGGCCTCAATTCGCTAGTCTTTGCATTTCACGATGTTAACGAAGCGACTAAATTTCGTGCTTGCTGGAAAGACGCGGCCACGGCAAACTGTCTAAAGCGTTTGTCTTATTTTTTCACTCGTATTCTTGAACTGTTCCTCAATAAGAACAACATTGCAACTCCTGTAACCATCAACAATAACTAGTACTTTTAATCGATAAGAAAAAATATAGAAAAATATGAACCTAGCTACAAAAATGCTGAAACATTAGTGCTGGTTTAATAAATAATAGGTTAATTGTTTAGCATTCAAAACGCTTGTGGTTCCCTGTTATAGAGTGATTTTGAATTGAGTGTAATCAAAGCAATTTTTCTGGCCAATCCACACAACGGACGGAAACAACCCAATGAACCAATCGGAAGTTGAAGTAATAGAGAGCTTAAGCATAGACGACGGCGACGGTAACGAGAACGCCACAAAACGATGAGTTTAATTAGCAAAAACATAGCTCTGCACGTGCGTTTTACATTTTGGTACATTTCTTTGCCGTCCTCTGCAAATTAACAACGTGAAATGACCAAATTTTAGGTTTTGTGGAGAACGTAAGCGTATGACGGTGACGCTTCTTTCTTTTTTCCAACTTCAACGCCGTTTTCGGTAATTTCGCTCCAGGATAGTTCGCCCACATTTTACAAGTTCAACAAGTTGGAATAATCGCGAAAGAGTTGCGATAATGAGAAGTTACATTTTCAAATGACGTTTTCGTTGCCGTTGCCGTCGTCGTTGCGTAAGCTCTCTAATTACATGTCAAGGGCGGAAAAATGAGCGTGTGCAAGTCATGATTGGTTTTGGTTTTGCTTCTCGTTGGTTGAGAAAGTGGTGCGAGTTTTGCTGGCCAATCACAGAACGAGGTAAAGCAAAACCAAAGCAAACGATAAATATTTTCAATACTCAACAGAAAACCAGCCTATTCTATAATGAACGATGACGTGGTCTACCAACCTTCACGCTAATTGGTTGATCTCGGTCTTCTCTTCTGGACTCTGGTGCACAGTAGATCAATGCACCTGCATAATTTATGTTGCTTTGACGCACAAAATTTGCAGTGCCATAATCCGATAATTTGGCTTGCCATCGGTTACGCTGACGACGTAGCAACTCATTAGCACCACTGACGTCGTGATGGATGAAATAAAGGTTTGCGTTTCTGATGCAGATAATTCAGTTCTCGGGCCAATTCCAAAGAAATAACAATTACGTCTTCAGTTGTTTGTTAATCGAATCACAGCAAAAACAGCACTGCTCCCCATAACTCGACTTGGCTCAAGGATGTATCAATAGCCTGTTCCAGACTCTCAGGGTAATTGGGATCACCGAAACAAATCGGGGACGGAGAGGGAAGAAAAACGAGAAGGTACTAGGGTAGGGGGCGAAGCGTTCACTCTGACTCTCTCTTTCTTTTCGTTCTCTCTTTAACGGACCTTCTAAAAATCAATCAATATTTCGCGTTGACGTCACACTCTTAAGCAAGACGATCGGATAATCGAGCAATTTCTGCTCCATATAAGGGTGTTTGCTGGCGACAAACTGTTCTGTTTTTTAAACCAGTGGCGGATAAAACAAACTTCGAACACTCGCCGTCCATGCTGAAAGCGATTCGTTGTCGAAACGATGCATTTTCAAATGTCTCCACTTTGGAGAGCGTTTTCAAATGTTGGCGTTTTCGGATCGTTTTAGTGTGGACGCAAGCAGTGGTAAAACGCATCGAAATTTTTGCGTTCTCAAAGGAAAGCGCATTGGTGTGGACGGGGCAAAAGTTCTCGAAATAGCACGAAACTGTAGGCAAGTGCAAATTGAGAAGTTTTAAAATCATACATAGTTATTAATTGCAAATTGTACGAGAAGGTCGTACGATATTTTAAACTATAAAACAGAACTGATATCACTCTTCAAAAGGTTCAAATTTCCTAGGTCTGTCTGTGCTCACACGTCGTTGCTAAGCCTGAACGTATGTACTACTCTAGACCAATCAGAGTTGGGTAATTTTGTAAGAATTGATAAAAATCTGCCTTGTTTGTCATTTCCTATGGCCAGGCTAACTGCATAGGCATTGTTTCGGTACAGCCTCTGAAAACTTGATTTTGCTAAGGCTGCATAATCATATAACTAGTTACTGCTGAAACATTTGAAAAATTTGCAGATTTCTTACAGCCAAATTCGTTGCATCGCGCTGCGTGTTTTGTAAACTTTCGAAGGGAATTTTTTTTTTCTGTTCCGCCAATCATCCGATTGGGGGCGGCGTTATGCAAGTTACTAGAGAGCTTAAGCAACGGCAACGGCAACGAAAACGTCATTGCAAAATGCAATTTCTCGTTTTCGTAACTCTTTCACGATTTTTCCAACTTGTTATACTTGTAAAATTGGGCGAACTATCCTGGAGCAAAATTAGTAAACACGGCGTTGAAGTTGGGAAAAAGAAAGAAGAATTCACCGTCATACGCTCACGTTCTCCACAAAACCTAAAATTTGGTCATTTCACGCGGTTGTTTTGCTGTGGACGGCAAAGAAATGTACCAAAATATAAAACGTACGTTCAGAGCGATTATTTTGCTCATTAAGCCCATTGTTTTGCGACGTTCTTGTTGCGGTCGCCGTCGCCGTCGCCGTTGCTTAAGCTCTCTAATAGCCCAATCATAAAGCGCTGCATTCCCATTTGCATAACCCCGCCCCCACTCAGATGATTGGCGGACAGAAAAACCAAGAGTTTTTTCGAAAACGTGCAGCGCGATACAACAAATTTGGCTGTAACACTGGACGTTTTTTGGGAGGACATGCTAATGTCCGACCTATGTAACTGAGAAGCGAGGTGGTACTCCTTTTTTTAGACAAAAAAAAAATACATACTAACATATCTAAAGGAGAAGATTATACAGGATTGAGAAAGATATATCATGATCGTTCTGGATCCAAAATTAAATAAAAATTTACGTAATTCAAGCTCAACTCAAATCACACACCCTCCCCTCGTCAATCCCTGAAAGCTCAATGGTGGCCCCCAAACAATGTGGCGTGTCAAGTTGTTGCGTAGTTGGTTTCAAGCGACATGTGAAGTTGAGATGTGGTTGTTTACAGAACAAAAGGTCAGTATTTCTTCTTTGTTTTAATTTGTATACACTTACAAACACGTTGCGTGAGAGCGGGGATCGATAGTCAGAAAAATATAGTTGACTTTGATCGCGAGCCCGTATCTCCTAGTGATCACACGATTGTGTGCCTTTGAGATAACGTTGAAGCATTCTTGAGCAAACCTGAGCAGACTGAGAACAATTTGATCTAATATAGTTTCCTTGAGAATTGTTTCACTGGAACGTGGAATTAGTTCTGACCACCTAAATCTGAACTTGATTTGGGCTAAACAAAGCTGAAATGGGGAACAGTTTACAACAATACAGACTTGTTGTTGGCACGCATTGCGTTTATTTAGCTGTCATGATCAGGGAGTATCTAGGATGCTTCAAGGGAAAATTCTGGTGTTCTATGCTCCTTTTGTTTTACTTAGAAGCGATTTATTTACCAGTACTGAAACGTGTGATTCGCTATTTCGAACTAACGAAAATGAATCGTATCTGGCTTACAAAAATATTTTTGTATCGCTTCAATATCCCTAAATTAATTCGACTTGCTAACGATGTTGAGACAGACCCAGGCCCAGTTGTGACTGACTTGATGCCAGTAAAACTATTTGAAAGTTCACTGAAAATTCTGGGGATAAATTTAAAGACCTTTTCATAGTTCTTGTATGAGCAAAGATATGACCGAAAAGTCTCGTACAACTTGGGTCCGGTCCAATAATCACGACGGCATCAGCTAGCTCGCTAACTTCAACCTCGAGTTGATGCTTTTTATCACCGCCTGAAACTGGATTTGGGTACTTCTTATGCATTGCAAGTTCTTCAGGGACAGTATGAACAACTTGAAGCCATTTAAAATCGCGAGATCTCCTTATTACTGCCACTTGAGGACCAAGTTTTACCCCATGACCAACAACTACGTCAATCGGCAAGTCATCTGGGGGAAAGCAAAGCCACTGTAACTCGTTCATACCTGGAACCCTCTTTGCTTCACGAAGATCAATGTCGTGATTAAGAGCTGCTCTCTTTTCCTCACCATTGCAATGAGGGACGAAGAAAGTGACCTGCACCTGGGGACACTTTGCCACGTTTATGGCCAGCTCTCTGTTGATTGTAGACAGCCCTCCTTTACTTGACCCCCACTCAGACGCCAGCACGAGAACGTAAATTCGATGAGGCCCGCCATGTTCTTGTGAGTCTTTGGAACTGGATACCATCTTTTAAGATCCTGAATCTGGCAAAAAATTTTTAAATATAGATCTGCAAAACATGCTAATGATTTTCTGGATTTGCGAGTGAGACTGATGCGTGAGTATTTTGCGGAAAATGTTCACCTGGTTATTGTAGCAGATTATGCAATGTTATGAAATGGGGAAATCCATCAAAATTTGGTTTATAGGAAAATCTGGGATAAGATCGGAATTTTGGTCTTGGACACACTGAATACAGTTGCAAAATATAACCAGACAAATAAACTAGTGATAAAAAAAAGCCTGATCGCAGGTCATGACTGGCATACAGGTCAAGCGACACTCCTCACCCCAATATTCTTATATTCCCCCCCCCCCCTCCCCCCGTGCCGGATAATCAACAATGTTATTCTAAACTTTGTATTCCAACTAACACGTTTGACTCAGCTGAAAGCCAAAGTGAAACACACGTAATCGATACGCACTACTGGGCAAGCAAGTGTGGAATACAAACGACAGTACGAGAGACATACGCGTGCTGTGTTCTTTCGATTGCTTCATCCCAATTCTCGTATGGTTTAAGACGAAGTAATTATTGAAACGTTTTAATTTAAGGGACTGCGCTCCACTGAGTGTTGCTGAAGATCCCAGCAAAAACTGAAACTGGATACGTGGTACCCAGGTTAATGCTTTCTGTTGTTTTGCGCCTCCTTCGCGTTGCTTGGTGAAATTGAAAGTGAAACCGCAGAAAGACTTCCGGGTCAGTTTGTTGTAATAACACCGATTGAAATTTCGAAAGAAACAACGCTGCAGTGAAATGACTGCCAGCCAAATTCATGTGTTCATCGATTACTTAGAAAATCGGACGAGGATTTTGCGTCTCTTGCTCATTTCTGGGTGAGATTGAAAGTGAAACGGACGGATGGAAGGACTTCCGCTTCAGTCTGCTCTCCCTTACGCAAATTTCATTTTATGCTGCGGGGAAATCACTGCTGGCTTCACTGTGATTCCAGCGATCTCTTAAGCACGAGAGCTTCAGGTAGTACGCACGAATTTTCCGAGCTCCGTATTTAGCTAAATTTCACTTTCAAAAACATTCTACGATGACGAAAACTAATCTCCAGTCACTTAAAAAGAAAAACGATGACTTAAAACGTAATCTGGAGATCCTAACCAAAGATTTTAAAGAGTTGAAAGAGTTGTTGGAGAAGAAAGGGATAACGGCAGGAACTACACAAGATGGCGGTCCTTCGTCACCTTCACCGACTCGTGAACTTGAAAACAGTCTACAGTTTCTTAGTCACGAATATGATGACATTCAAGAATCTCAATCTGCTATCCAGGGAAAAATATACAAACTTGGTAAAGATTTGTCAAACCTTTCTGTGAAAGTCAAGGAGATATCTGACGCTGTGGAAGCGTTACAACAGTACAGCTACCAGTACAATTTAAAAATCGTTGGCTACCCACAAGTTAACGAATCTGAATCATCTGAAGACACAGCAAAACTATGTCTTCACTTATTCTCTTGTCTGGGCGTCGAAGGAATTACACTTAATGACATTGACATCGCTCATCGTGTGCAGATAAGAGCGAGTGCTGCTGTAAACAAACCTAAACCTATCATTTGCAAGTTCACTAGACGTCTCGCCAAGGAGAAAGTAATGGCTGCCAGGAGAGCATCCGGTAACATTAGCTCTGAAGACCTTGGCCTACCAAGTGATACCACTTTTGAGCGTATTGGAATTTACGATCATCTGACACCGAAGTTACAGCAACTGCTTCATAGCGCCAACAACTTCAAAACCCAGCATGGTTATAGATTCTGCTTGGCAAAGAATTCAGTTGTCTTCCTTCGCAAGAGTGAAACTTCAAGACCAGTTAAAGTGAAAACGATGGATGACTTGATGAAGCTAACACCACAGAGCCAAGGAACAACTCCCCAAACAGATGAGTAACTTACGAATGTTAACGATATAGCTTCTGTTGTTGTTGTTTTTTTATTTATTTTCTTGAAAAATGGCCTCGAACAATGTCAGATCTAAGTCAAGTCTTAAGCAACAACAAAAGTTAAACAAATCTCTTCTTAAAGAACTGCCATATTATCAATTGAAAGGTAGTTTGATCATAACTCATGGCCAATTCAATAACTCATTGAATTCTGAATTCTTGACCAAACGAGATATACAAAAGTTACCCAGTTTATATGATTTGGATTTATTTAGACTCAACAAAATTCATAACAGTCAAGCTGCTGATGACAATTTGTTAAATCAACGTATATTTAGTCGTTATTTCTCTCCACATGGTCTAGAACAGCACTTAAACTGTCTAACTAAAGATATAATAGAATCCAATTTTACCATTCTCCATAATAATATTAGAAGCCTACGACGAAATCTTGAAACTTTAGTAACACACTATTTACATGAATTGAATATTAATTTTAACATAATAGGAGTTACAGAAACAAAAATTACCAATTCTAATGAGACTGTAGATTTACCAAGCATTCCTGGCTATGTCTTTGAACATTTGAACATGCTCCAACACCCCTAGCGTGTGGAGGTGCTGGCCTTTTTATTGACGAAACTCTTGATTACACAACTCTAGAATCAATCTCGAATGAATCTTTCCAAGCATTATGGATCGAAATTCGCTTCCCTAAAAAGAAAAATGTGATTTGTGGAATCGTTTACAGACAACACAATTCACCAGATAATTTTCTTAAATATATTGAGGAGACAATAGAGAAATATTCTGCTATAGGCAAGAATGTATGCTTGCTGGGTGATTTTAATTTATGTCTGCAAAGAATTGAAACTTGTCAATATAGTCATGAATTCTTGTTGGCCTTACAAAGTTGTTATCTCATTCCGACGATTGATAAACCAACACGTGTTCACAGAACCTCAGCCAGTCTTATTGACAATATTTTTGTTAATAATCCGGATCAGGTTGTTGCGAGTGGGAACCTTATTACTGATGTTAGTGACCACTTTTCGCAGTTTTGTATCTTGGCATCGACAATAGATAGAATCAAACATAGGCAAATTAAGAAGCGTGATTTCTCGCATTTTTGTTCTGACACGTTTAATGATGAACTTGCCGCAGTTGATTGGAATTTAATCATCAAGACACCCAGTGCAAACATAGATGAGATTTTCACATCCTTCTACAAAACATTTAATAAAATTGTAAACAAGCATGCACCAATTACAACTTTCTCAAAGCGTAAGATCAAACAATTTTCCAAGCCATGGATAACCAAGGGATTACGAATTTCAATCCAAACAAAAAATAGATTATATCAATCCGGTGATTTTGAAAAATATAAATATTATAGAAACAAAATTTGTACTCTGATTCGCTTAAGTAAGAAAAGTTACTATCGTGAATTTTTCAAGAATAACTTGAATAATATGCGGAAAACGTGGCAAGCTATAAATGAACTACTGAATCGGCGGAAAAGAAGTCTTCAGCCAATCAATGCACTTAAGGATCCACAAATTAATAATAACATCGTGAATGACCCATCACGTATACCCAACATTATAAATACGTATTTCTCATCTGTTGGTAATAATTTAGCAACTAAAATGCCTCAAGCTAAGCATTCTTATATGGATTATCTCATAACCTCCAAATCACCAGATACCTCATTCTTCTATAAGCCTGTTATTTCACATGAAGTGAAACTTGAAATTTTATCCATCCCGAATAATAAATCGCATGGCCTTTATTCTTGTCCTACACAACTTCTTAAGTGCTCTTGTGATATAATATCTCCTGTCCTCGCAAATTTTCTCAATAAGTCCGTCAGTCTTGGTGCATATCCTTCTAAATTGAAAATGTCCAAAATTTTACCAATCTACAAAGCTGATGATGAAACTGAAGCCTGCAATTATAGACCAATTTCATTACTGTCAAACTTCAATAGAATTTTTGAAAAAATTATGTACAACAGAATGAAGATTTTTATAGAAAAACATCAACTACTAAGTTTATCCCAATATGGTTTTCGTCAAGCACACTCAACTGAACATGCTGTACTTGACGTGGTAGAAACCATCCGTACCAATATGGATAAAAGAAGATTTTCTTGTGGGGTGTTCATTGACCTTAAGAAAGCTTTTGATACTGTAGACCATAAAATATTACTTGATAAACTTAATTTTTACGGTTTTCGAGGAATCATTAATGAGTGGTTTTCCTTTTATTTAACAAATCGTACTCAGACAACTGAGATTAACTCTTACATTTCGGATAAAGAAGTGGTTACTTGTGGTGTACCCCAAGGATCCGTTTTAGGGCCGCTCCTCTTTTTGTTATATGTTAACGATATTCAACATTGCTCCAGAAAACTTAAATTTTTCCTTTTTGCAGATGATACTAATCTCCTTTACTCCCACGAAAATCTCAGAACATTAGAATTAATTGTAAATGCTGAATTGGACAATTTATTTAATTGGCTAACCTCAAATAAACTTACACTCAACATAAAGAAAACAAACTTTATTATTTTTCGCCCACACCAAAAAAAACTTAATTACCGACCCCAGATTAATATTTTTGACAGTGAAGAAAATAAGAATGTACCTCTTGAACAAAAGAACTGTATTAAATTTCTTGGGTTATTAATTGATGAAAATTTAAGTTGGAAAAACCATATTCATGCCCTCACAACAAAAATAAACAAAACTGTTGGTTTAATTGCGAAATTAAGACATATTGTTCCTAATCGAACCCTTCTTGATATTTATAAGACTCTTATTGCTCCTTATATAACGTATGGACTAACTTCTTGGGGAAATGCATCTAAGACCTTGTTAAATAAAGTCCTTGTCCTTCAAAAACGTGCACTCCGTCTTATTCACTTTGCACAACCAAGGGAGCATGCAATACCCCTCTTCTTGAAAGGAAAACTTCTACCGCTCCAATTCCTATATTATGAGAAAATTGCTAATTTAATGTACAATATCAGTACTCATTCTGCACCGACTAATATTTCAAATTTATTCTCTAAAATTGCCAGTATTTATTCTTACAACACACGCTCATCAACATCTGAGCATTTTTTTACTAAACAATCCGCACTTAATGTTCAAATTAAGGCCTTTTCACGTGTTGGTGTTAAAATCTGGAATGGGATACCAACTAGACTAAAAAACTTATCCAAAAACTCTTTTAAAAAAACTATAAGAACAAAACTAATTGAAATACTAGAATCTGAAAACTCACATGTCGAGATAGATACCTTAATTAACATGATGAAACATTAAATTTCCGACTGGAGTCAAGTTTTAGTCTCTAACTTTCCCCTTTAGATTTTACCTACACAGTAATATTTACATGTTGTTAAGCGATTTTTGATTCTATTTAATGTCATCGTAAGACGAATCAGTAATAATATTAATAATAATATTAATATTTATAAAAGTAATATTTAAGGACTGGTCCGCCTCGATTAGCTGTAAAGCTATTTGCGGCCCAGTCCACCAAGAATTATACACTTGTAAAAAGAGTTGAAATAAACTTGAAACTTGGAACTTGAAACTTAAGCAAACTGGGCGAGAATTTCGTATGAAGTGGCCATTGATCTGGTTTAATTACGGCGTACATCATATAGCTTTGCATCTCGGTGCATGGCTGCTGTAAAGTTTTCCCCAGATCAACAGACACGGTCAAGAAGCCATATCACTCCCCCGACCTAAAATAATTTCTACTTGGAGTATTGTCCGTGTGCATTGACTTCTTGTCTTTCCTTATATTTGCGTTGAAGAGGCGTTTGTATCCGAACACTGAGCTGGCATGCGCAATTGACTTCTTGAGTTCTATTTCCCCAGTGTTTAATGTTCCAGTATAAAGGAATTTTTGTTAACTTATAGCTGTAAATAAACTTACCTTCTTTTCTCTGCTTTGCTAGTCTGCTAATCTTCTGAGTAGGGTTAAAGAATTGACTTCCGTCCTTCAGTTGTGGAATTTTTCCAAGCGCTGCAGGCTGCAGAACAGATTGACCGCTTTCTATCCAGTTAGGAGTTGGTGTGATCGATATGTTTAGTGATTCTAATCACTGAGCCTGTCGCTGTCTTCTTCGGATCCATAAATAAATACTGAACTGCAGGCTTCTCAGCTTACAGAGTGGCACACAACTTGCCGTAACTTATAAAATAGCTGGTTTAAGGATTGTTGCTAAGGTGTATTTATCAAACAATATACTTCCTTGAGATTCCTTCGCGTTTCCGCGAATTTCCATTTTTGCATGTGAGCGTGGCGTGATAGTTTCAAAGGTTCATGGTCGTTTGATTACTTGACGTTACCTTTATTTATTCAATAGGTTTGTTTGAGGGTTTAACCCAAATTCTTTTTAGGAGCGAATGGTGAACTTTTCGCTTGCCCCGCGTGGCTCTGAGGAAGAATGGACGGCCGCTCGCAGTCTAACTGAAAATCGCTTCAATCTACCACCTTTCGCAACTCAATGCAATTTTTGTCGCGCTAAAATCGCACGTGTAAACTGGGTGCAATTTCAGCGCAATTTTCAACCTCGTTTCCAGGGTCTCTCTTCTTCCCGCCGGGAAGAGGAGAGACCCTGGGAACGAGGTTGCGCAATTAATTTTAGTGCAATTTTGTTGCCGCGGTTACACCGCGATTTGAGATGCAACTCACGACACACGGTTTTACAAAAAATCGTAGCAAAATTGCATCAAGTTTCGAGCAAGTTCGAAACCGCTGCGATATCGTCACGACAAATTGCACTGAAATGGCACTTCATTTACACGTGCAATTTGGAAGTTGCAATTTTACCGCGACAAAAATTGCATCGAGTTGTACGACAAAAATCACCCTAGCTGTGTAAATGGGCCTTTAGGGGAAAGGGTAGGCGTTGAGTGGCGCGGTGGTTAACACACTGTGGTTGGGATCTCAGCCTTGGCTTCACTCATTTTGCTAATACGTTACAATATCTTTTACATAGATTTTGAAACGTTCTATCTTATATATTTTATATTAAAGAAAGTTCATAATTATTTTATCTTTTTATTTAGGGAAACGCCAACCTCGTGTTTTCCTTTTCAAGATGTTTTTGTAATGTTTAATAAATGAGCAGTCCTGAGTGTTTTCTCAAATTTAAAACACGAGGCGCAGACGAGTGTTTTGCTGAGGACTTGATAAAACACGAATTGCGAATTTATAGAACAGCTTTAAAAACTTTACTGTACATCTATCCATTCTTACACTAAAATTTAGATTTTGGGTTACTTTGGCCTAAAAAATTTCGGATGTAAAATTTAGCCACGTCTTTATCAGATATAAAGACACTCATTCAAAATAAATTTATTTTGGATTTCCTTCATGAATCATTAATGATTTTTTAAAGAATGTTACTTTGACCTCATCTTGAATAAATGTTATGCTATTTCTGGGCTCCTGGTTATTTTAAAGTTAATGTTTCTGTGCAACCCACTCATCATAACCTTTTGGCCAACTTCCACGTGAAAATACTGAAAAGCTCGTGCTCTTCAATATCGCCTATTAACCTCATTGCGTTACCCTACTTCATTCCTGTTCAGCTTACACCCTTTGACGTCATAGGGCTCCCGAATACTGCTGTACTGATTGCCTTCAGGACCCTCCAGCCTAGCCAAACGTTCGCCTTGCCTTTCGCTTTGTCAAAGTGTTCACGAGGCTAGATCTCCCGGTCGATCTCATTTGCTTTTACCGGCTTGATATTGCAACATACCAGGTTTGTTCCTTTATTTCTTTTCTCCTATTTTGTAGTTCCAGCTACATAGTTTATTTTGTTTACTTCCTTACTGGTAGAAGGAATTCGCTCGAAGACTCGTATAGCCATTCGTCAGACGTTTAAGTTAACTAAAACAAATCCAATCAATACCAAGCATTGTCGATTGCAGAGTGGCAATACAGCCCAATACTGTATTTGGTTGTAACCGTTGCTAAGTCTTAGTGCAGTTATTGTTCAGTATTCCTCGGTTACCTTCGTCTCATGAAGTTACGGATGACCGCCCTGACTGGCGAGAATCAAAACATCATAAGTTGGATTATTTTAAAGCTGGTTTATATAATTAGATATTGCGAAAGTTGAAGAGGGTAAGCAAGGGCTTCTTTCAAGGCCCTAACAACGTCGAAAAAACCGACCAAAGAGTCAGAAAGTTGGTTACCGTGACTAGTTCTATTTTAAGAACCAAACTTCCAGCTTTCACTAACCATTGTTTTACAGTTCACTTAAAATTAAAGCGGATTACGAACTTGCTTCAGTCCGAGACTTCTAGTGAGCATTCCAACAGCCACGTTTAGGCTGATACCAGATATCATTTTGTAAGACTTGCTAAGTGCAGACGGATCAGACAACAGTTCATTGGTGTGATGCTTAAATTATGCCCGTCGCTGTGCCGTGTCCAATAATGTCAACAATACCCTTCCTTTATAGGTAGCTTCAACTAGTTTAGTGATGCGATTGTTAGCAGTCATATTTAGGCTAGGTAGCTGGAAACAAGGGAACTGCGGTTAGCTGTACCGATCCGACAAGTCGGAGTTTCCCGTTGTACCAGCAACGGTAAATTCCGACTCGTCTATAAACAATAGCCGCTGTCAGACAACTTTTAAGCGTAATTGATAATCGATATCCTCGACTTATTTCATACAGTGGAACCCTGATGTAACAACGATCTTCGATATAACGATATTCCCGGTGTAATGGTGATTAGTATAAATCTACTAGCGTTCTATTACGAATGCCGTTCTCTGATTGGCTATGCTACTCGCTATCTATTCTGTGATAGATGGTGAGTAGCGGTTGTCAACAAAATGGCGGCCGTTTCTTCGCGTTTTTGAAGTGTCTGCGAGGAGGATTTTGATAATTTACTTGTTTAGTTTCGAACGACTAGTAGAGTTATACTAAAACAATTAGATTATTCGCTCTCGATTTCTATACGTGATAGCTGATTCGGGCTGCGCCCTCATCAGCTATCACGCGATAGAAATCTCGCTCATAATCTAATTGTTAAATATTCTATGCCCCAGCAAAAGTTACAGTATGGGTTGGAACCCCGACATAACCGGTAAAACGATATTCCCGATATAACGATGAGAATCTAGTGGACCGAACGTAAAATCTTTCCCGATATAACGATATTATCAGTACACAGTCACAATTTAATACTAGTTATAATCGTAGATCAAGAATGCGTTCGAGTATCCATTGCTGCGGTATTACAGGTTTGTGATCAGTAGGGTAACGGGGTTGTGATCGGTATTGTTCCAGTGATTTGGTTAAACGTCGGTTCACAAACTGCTGTTTATTAAAATTCTTTAAAAACTCTATAAACACCGTGAGAACTAAAATAAAAGAACTAAAATAAAAGATAAAAGATACAAATAAGTAGGATATGAATACATTTCACATGCTTCGAAAGTTACAAAAAAAGTAAAAGGAAAAAAATCAAGATCAATTTACAAATAACCGTAAAACGATGTCGTACAACTTACCTTGATCTAATTAAAACTTAAGTCTTAAATTTACAATTCATAAGCGATGACATTGAAAGTAAAGATACAAACCGCTTACGGAAACAAACTAAAATAGTGTAAAGCCCCGGCTACAACATTGTTAGAAGAACACGTCCAACATTGTTGTAAGAACGCTTCTAACAATGTTGGATACGCATATAACATTATTGGAAACACGTCGCGTCGGGGTTTTGACTTCAACAATTATTAGGTTCTCGGATTGGAGACTGAGCCCTTAACTCTGATTGGTCTATGCAATACAACATTGTTGAAAGGGCGGCTACACGTTTCAACATTTGTTGTATGTTCGAGAAAATGTTTGAACGAAATCAAAACACTCTTCCAACAAAAAATGTTGAACAAACGTCATCAAACATGCATGCTACACGTTCTAACATTGTTCATCCAACAACTTTTATAACAATGTTTGAACGTGTAGCCGGGGCTTAAAAGATAATTACCTTGGTGCTGCCTTGATCACCAGAGAACATTAAGCGCGCGCTCGTGCACGTGCACATTGAAAACATGGCGGACTTCCTTTGAAATTGAGCTCTGTCAGTTGAAAAATGGGCATAGCCCGCCAACGAGCACGAGCACTCCACCTTTTTCTCCAGTGATTGTAATCAACTAATTAAAGCTTCGCGTGAGAAAAGAATGATCTGATTTCTATTGCTGAAAATTGAATAAATGAGGAAAATAGCAGATACACTGTGGTCTTTTCTATTTTGCATGTCAAGAATTTGGTTCAAATTTTTAATCAAGGATTCAGCTTTCTGTCTAAATGAAACTTAAAATGTTTATTTGTGTCCAACGTAATGTATACCGACAGAAGTTTAATGCGTGTTCTCAGGAGTTTGGCTTCACAAAGATCGTACAATAATTTGAATTGTGTTCTTAAAATAATCAAATAATGCCATTTAATGGGACATTTCTCATGCCCCACGGCTACTAAATGAACATGGGCACCCCCCTTTTTTATTTCAAAATTGAAGTTCTCATATGATGAATATTCAGTGGACAAAGTTTGAACAAAAATCTATTGTCACTTTTATTTCAGAGGAATTACCTTAACTGCTTTAGCTACAATCGGTTGTGTGCTTCCTTGTCGGTTGGTATTTAGCTTTGATTCGGTAATATTTCAGGGGCACCCAACAAGCCAAATTAACCGAGAGCTGTAGAAAGGCACTTTTAAGTATCTTATAGTGCTTGAAGTCTGTTTTAAGCGACGTCTTAGATTTCGTCTACTAAAAGTACATCTGTTCGGATTCCTTACCTGAAATTTTAATTGCCTGAAAATGTTAGCTAATGTTAGGGAACAAAATCTTCCTTTGAGAAAATGCTAGTTGAAATGAACTTTCAACGAACTTTCTAGGGAACTATTTTCTTTCCGAAAACGCTAGCTGTCGTTTTTGACTACCAAAAACAGCAAATATGGGACTATGATTTTCCCATTTCGAATCTTTTAGGCCACGTTTTAGTTACGAAAATCCAAGTGCACTCTATGAATCAACGCCGAAAGCCTAAGGCGAACTACCCTCCACCGAACAGATATCTACCGAAACTTATCTTTGGGTGCCCCTGATATTTTCCGATCTCACGATGTGGAAACAATATTGAATTGTAAACAAGGATTTGGTTCTTATTTTTTTCAGCAAATATTAAAATCTTGAGCCGCAGCCGGCGTGTTCGGTACAAGATGTGTTCAGCAAGTCTTATGTGACAAAAGCACTTACCTTACCGGTATGTTCTACTAGAGCACCTTATTTTTCCCTTCAAAACCAGGGGAAAATTATGTACTAAACGACGCCGACGTTGGTTGACTTTGTTCTGTGTTATACAACACAAACAGTACTTGATTTTACGGGTATGCAAAGCCCGTGTCAAACGCCGTACTTTACAGATTAGAAGTTGGCCCATGCCAGTTCAGTTCGCCTGTTATTTCAAACGTCGAACTTCACTATACCCTGCACGCGTTGTTGCAGGAATGGTACACGAACGACGAAAAATCTCACCACTTAGTATCACAGGGAACCAAAGATTAGGAAGCGTTCTCCTAACGTCGAACGCAAAAATATCCAGTAAACTAATCGTGGATCAGGAATGTGTTCGAGTATCCATTGCTGCGGTAGTCTGATGTGATAATACTGAAATCGATTACAGGGGTCATTTTAATAAAACTTTTACACTTGTAATCTACAAGTCGGACCATTGTATTTACAAGCGCAGACGAAAACGAGTTTAATAAACATAGTTACAAGTCCAGGTTACAAGTGTCCGACTTGTAATTAAAGGTGTAGCGCTACACGTGTAAAAGATGGTAAAGGCTAATTTAATAAAACTTTTCAGAGTCCGACTTGTATTTTGACAAGAGTCCAACTTGTAAATCACAAGTGCAAAGTACAAGTCGTATGTCTCTTGTAAACAATGAGTTCCACTTCTAAAAAGGACGTTGTAGCGTCAAAATATGCCGTCTTCTAGTTAAGAGGAACTCGAGGAGCTGCTGAGACGTCAAGTCATCCGCCGACCTAGGAATTTCGAGGAAAGATGACTTTTCGACATGGAAAATCCAAGGGAATTTCGAGAGAAGTTTTACTCCCTGTGAGCGCTAAAATTCCAAAAGGTGGACAAAGGCGTCCACATAGGCGGCCACGTTTGAAACATAGAACGAGACGAGACGTAACAGAGCACTAACAGCAAGACAGTAACTTTTGGTATGTCTCCAGTTCCTTGGTACAAATTCCTTCTACCACGTAATGCACTCTTGCCATGGTATCTCCACATCAACAGTATGGCATATCATTCATTACGTTGTCCCTACAATACTAAGCTATAAGCTAAAAAGAGTGAATTCATAAGATGGCCTGACCAGCCTCTAAGTATCGCCGAGAGAGAGACCTCGCAGACGGAAATGAGAGTGACAAACATGAAAAGATCAGAGCTGCCGAGCTTGTCCAGTGTGCTGTTATGCTGCACAATCTCTGCATTCTATTTAGCGATAACGGCGATGATCTGCTGGATGACGCAGATCTCGACATTGTCGACCACGAGTAGGATATTGACCATGGAGAAGGAACAAGAGGACAGACGGTAGCAGCTCCTGCAGCACTTCCTGTGAACGTGAGGAATGATACAAATGACAATTCAAAACTGCAACAGTTTCAATATTGTCTAAAGAAAACAGTCAACAGTCGTAATACGCACCCTTTTTTAGAGATGTTATCAGTGGCATGGAAGTACAAAATTTGTTATTCAAAGATGACGTTCATTACAAGTATATTGCATAAAGTACACATCTACCTAACCTCCAAAGGGAAAAGTGTAAGGAAAAAATTTGCTAATTTAATCGGTAACCATGGTATCGTCTTTTAAACAACACTGACATTGACTTTATCGTTACATTTGTAAAACAGCAGTTACACATAAATAAAGAAGACTACATTAGATTAGCCTGAGGGGAAAATAAGGAAAGAAAGGTTCTTAACAAATCAAAGAGAAGGCTAACTAGTTAAAGTGCAGATATGTGCTAGAAAGGTCAATGTAGTGCACGTCAACATTCATCTCCTCAGTTTTAAGAAGTCTTCCAAAGCAATTGAGTCAGTTCATGTTTAAAGGCTGCTTTCCTTAGCTCATGAAGCTCAGGAGGGATATCATTCCATATTCATTTCGCATCCAATTCTAGAAAAGGAGAGTATGTATGTATGCATGGATGCATGTATGTATGTATGTATGTATGTATGTATGTATGTATGTATGTATGTATGTATGTATGTGTGTATGTATGTATGTATGTATGTATGTATGTATGTATGTAAGACTTCATTTAAACACGGAAAATCATCAGTTGAGTATTACAAGTTAAAAACTAAGAGATTAAGAGCAAAAATCTGATCACCAGAGGCCATTTACAATAACTATTAAAAGTATTATTATTATTTATTTTTTTAACAACTTGATTGAAAACAAAATAACCCTTTAAACGTTAATTTACAACATTCAATGAAAAGTCACAAATCATATTTTACACCCATTGGACTAAGTTTACACAATAAAAGAAGAAGGAGAAAAGAGAAAAAAAACGAAATAAAATGAAAGCCTATCCGTCGCCAGTCATGATTAACTGATAAATTGATTATTATTATAATTTTTTTAAACTTGCAATGCTCTTTTTATAAAGTGTATTATATAATATCGTATGTATTATATGATATTTACTTACATACTTACACTACACTACCACTTATACTTGCACTACTTACAAACGCCAAGAATAGAAAGGAAAAAATACGATATTATAAAGACAGATAAAATTTCCATTTGTTCTTGAATTCTTTCTCCTTATTAGAAATGACTGCCAGGTATTTCTCTAAATTTATTTTTTCACGCACAAGTGAGACGAAATCCTCAAAATAATGAGATGGTTGAGGGCTAAACAATAAGTGTGACGGCGAGTAATTCCGAACATTACCTCTAATTCTGACATAAGCAGTTTCGTGTTACTAGAGATTGAATACCATTCCTGGAACCTATTCCAAAATGAAGTTGCCTGCGTACAATGTATAAGCAAATGCCACATGGTCTGACAAAAGGGTCAGGAGGGCGAGGCAACGTTCTTCATTTTGTACAACAAGCTATTCGTTGGTAAAATTCGGTGAATAATTTTATATTGGAACATCGTTAATGTCATTTCTTTTGTGACTTTGAAAGGTAAGACGTAAATGTTATTTAAGTCATTCATCTCGATGCCGCACGCTAAAAGTTTTTTCTCAGCAGTGGGCGGAGGTAGATCTTCAAGGTTTAACAGCATTCCATGTATTGTCTTGCATGTCAGTGAACCAATTGAGGTGGAAGGCGTAACTGGGTTTTCAGAACCTTCTTGCAATAGTTTCTTCCAAGTTTGGGGAATCGAAGAAAGAATGCTATAATATTGTAAAAAGTTACATTTTACATGAATTTATTGCAAAATGAGTTAAACGGAAGGAAACGGCCTTCACAGGAGTCAAAAAGGTCCGAGATTTGTTTTACTCCTGCACGATACCAATAAGGAAAGTATACCATTTTACTGTTCACAGTTATAAATCGGTTATTCCAGATTGTCTGTGAGAGAACCTCATTTTTATTTTTGGGCGTGGTTGTTGCGATGTTTTGCCAGTAAAAAACAATTTGTTTGTAGAAGGCCGGAAGATGGTTGTCTAGGTCAAGGAGATTATAATCATAATTGCATTAAAACAATTCAGTTCCGCCAACACTGGCAAGGAGCAATTTTGGTATGTACTGCCATGGAGCATCCGAATTAGAACATAACCGTTTAACCCAGTTTAACTTAAGCGCCTTATCAAAGAGAGAAAAGTCTTTCATGTCCAGGCCACCAGCTGTTTTTTGCTTGAACAGGGTAATCTTTTTTATTTTGGCAGGTTTGTGATTCCAAATAAAATCGAAAGTGATCTTATTTACTTCTTTGCTGAAGTCCTTAGGGGTGTCCATGACGCTGCAGATAAAGACGATTTTTGAAAGTGCTAATGTTTTAATTATATTTATCCTACCAAAGATGGAAAGGTCTCTTTGAGACCATATATGCAATGTTTTCTTTAACGATCCTAATTTTTCAAAGAAATTTTTCTTTTCAGACGCTTCTAGATCGTATGTAAAATGCACTCCAAGCGCGTAAACTGGCTCACCGCTCATCTGGAGATCAAGGAGTGCATCTTTCTTGTGGCGCATGGAGCCAAGCCATAGCATTTCAAATTTTGTTCGATTTATTTTCAGGTCAGAGCACTTTTCGAAAAGTGACAATAAATCGAATAAGTTTGACACTTATTGGTTGCGTCATCTGCATATTGCCAGAGTTTGACCTCTTTATTTTCACCTATGGTAATACCTTTTACTTCTTTTAAACGTCTAATACTGTGCGCAAGTAACTCAATAGCAATAAAGAATAGGGTGCCGGAAAGTGGGCAACCTTGACGCACTCCACGTTCTAGATAAAAGTGTTTTGAGGCGTATCCGTTATTCAAAACACAACTAGAGATATTTTTATAGAATACTTTTATCCATTGACGAAGGTCAAGACCGAAGTTAAACGTTTCGAGGCATTTATGAATGAAATCCCACTCAATCGAGTTGAAAGTCTTTTCGAAATCCAAAAACACAGCTATCCCTGAGATATTCTTCTGTTTAGTGAAATGAATTGTGTCTGATATTAGCCTAATGCTTTCCTTCCCTAACATACCCGGATTGGCAGGGATGAATTAAGTGTGGCAAGATCTGTTCCAAGCGCAGAGCAATAGTTTTCGTTGCTATTTTATAGTCTA